>UELX01000058.1:0-152619 GCA_900480035.1 Eupelmus urozonus | reverse complement strand
CTCTATAGCTGTGCCTGTAAGCGGGCGTTCGAAAAGTGGATTATTAGGTATATACAAAAGTTTGCTGTGAATGTGATTAATTATGATTTATTTTTTTTTTTTTTTTACATTAAAAGAAAGTATTTTAAAATAAAATAAAAAGCGACGCTTTCGAAAGAGGATACTGAAACAATAGTAGTAAACGGAGAAAAAACATTTGTATGCCCGCACGATAATTTCAATTCAGTTTATTCAGCTATTTAGCCGTTTCTCGAGACGCTGTGAAAAATATGTAGTGTCATTAGGAATTTCCATACCAATTTGAAAATTAGACTGGCATTGTGCAGTGTGGGAAAATTAGTAGCCGGCTGTTTTTGTTACCTGCATTCCTTTCAAAGTTCCAAGAAACTTTGAAAAAGGTCTTTGAAGTTATCCGATGGTCCGGACCGAAGTAGCAGGATGTGTATCTAGCCAACTACGGCTATGTGTATTTGTGGCTTCCTAAGGAACTGCATAACTTCGGTTTTTGTGTTTTCGAGAAATTGGAGTTTGATGGAGGAATTTAGGTATAGTACGAATGTAACCGTGGTCGTAACTTTGAGATACTTTTATTCTTTTCTCTCGCTGCAAAGGAAGAGATGCAACTCGAGTTATACTAAAAGTTGTATATCTGTAAAGTATTATATTTCTGGTTTCGTATAGCCAAGAACAGAGAAAAAAGTTAAATATAGATAAATAAAATCAAATATAGATAAAAAATTCTAATGCGACATGCATATTTTTACAATAGTTACATAGTTCGCATAGATCAACAAGAGAATTATTTCTCCCTCCATTAATTAATAAATAAAATCAAGTAAAATTATATTTATTTAAATACCAATGGACTTATTGGAACAGCTTGGGAAGTGATTTCCCTAAATAAAATAAGTCACCTGGTCTCATATAAACTTTCAAGTAACTATAAAGTTTTAGATAAAAAAGGGTTACGCGACCTCTCAAAAAAAATGTAAACTCGATTTAAAAAAATGGACTTAAGCATTTATCTTAGAAAGCGAAAGATATATAAGTAGTTATGTGCCAAGCTTGGTAAGACTACAGAAGTTTGATTTCACATTTATAGTTTTGTTGTAAAATTTAAAATCTTGTTATTCATTATAGAAAAATAGAATATACATACTAAATAAGTATAAGTCGTAGATGTCAATCAATATATTAAATAATATTGGTATTTTTAACCGGGTGTAAAGACCAATTTAAAATTTGTATTTCCCCCCTTATATTTGTCCGGGAAAAAAAATACCTAATTAAAAGTTAAAAGAAATTCTTTAGTTTACATAACATAACACAAATACTTGTATTCTCTTTAGGAATATTTCATCATTAAAATAAAGTTTTAAGTAAATATTTAAAGTCTTATCACTTGTGGAATAATAAATGATTAAAACAGTGAAGTTTTGTTATTTTCTTTCATGTGAAGTGCAACGCGAAAATTTTATTATTTTATATAAACCAAGGATTCTATTTTGATTTTTATAATTAATGACTTTCCAGTAAAAAATAATGTTAAATGGGCCATTCAAATTTTAAATTTACTTTAACTTTTGCACATTTAATAAAGTTATATATGCTGCTATACCAAGAGTGTAAAATTCGAATAGACATTTTTAAATATTGATATAATTATAAACTATCAAATTCTAAAAATTCTAAAAATATAAAATAGATTATATATGAACATTTTTTAATTCTTGTGAATAACGATGTAGTACTTATTTATCATTTTTAAAAATTATCTTTGAGTTGTTCTATACTCCGGATGTACATACCTCAAAGATCAAAGATTTTTTAAAAACCCTCCAAATAAATCGTAATAATTCACTAAAACTTTCCCAACATCTAAAATATCGTGAAATCTTACGACTCAACGAACTAAACCTAAAACCACAAATCCCTTAAACACCAGAAAACCCAGTCCTCCTTCACAAACTTAAAAATCAAGCAAAAACTTATGCGTCTCAATTTATTTTCCAGATGAGCTCGCGATGCCGTGATGGCTGGTAGAGCGCGCCCTCCAACGACGGAGACCGATCCGGAGCTCGCAACTCCAGTGGCCAAAAGAAGCCGGCTCAGCAGCGAGCCAGCAGCAGACGCAGCCCCAGCCAGGACGCCGGGCCAGCTGAGCCTCGAGAGCTCGGAGGTGCTGCCCTCGTCCGACGAGTCCTTCTGCGAGGAGGAGGACAAGGGCAAGATCAGCATCGGCGGCCCAGCCGAGGAAGCCAGCAGCAGCGTCGCCGTAGCCTCCTCCTCGTCGTCGTCCGAAAAGCCAAAGGCAACGACGCAGGTCCAGGAAAGCAGTAGCAGCAGCAGCGGTGCAGCCATGGGCAGGGAGAGCGGCGGAGGTGGTACGCTCATGGGCGAGCACGCTCATTATCAGGATCTGTCGCTGATCGGCGACGGGGCTTACGGGACTGTTTATAAAGCTAAGGACGCCTCGAGCGGTCAGGTCGTCGCGCTGAAGAAGGTCAGGGTGCCGATTACGGAGGACGGATTGCCCACGTCGACGCTCAGGGAGATCGCCGCGCTCAAGCAGCTCGAGAGATTCGAGCATCCCCAGATAGTGAGTGGCGAGGTGTTTTTCCGGGGTTTTTTCGGAGAATGTTACGTCTGATGTTATCGATCGTGCTTCTCTTTGTTAAAATTGAGATTCTATTTAGCAAAATATTAACAATTGTCAGTTGTCAAAAAGTTTTTTATTATTACATCTCGAAAGAAAATGTTACATTCAAACAGAATACGTATTAAAATTTGATTAATTTTTCAGGTGAAACTCCTTGACGTTTGTCAAGGAAATTATTTGCAAGTAGCCTCTGGAGACGGGAGGTCCGAGCGAGTAGACCGAGGATTAACGTTATGGCTGGTATTCGAACACGTCGAACGAGATCTGGCTTCCTTCATGAACGCTTGCCAATCGCGCGTTGTTCCACCGCAGTTGATCATGCAGATGTCCAAAGAAATCCTCTTAGGAGTAGATTTTCTCCATAGTCACCGCATCATTCACAGGGATCTTAAGCCGCAGAATTTACTAGTTACTAGGGATGGCCACATAAAAATTGCCGATTTTGGTCTTGCGAAAACTTACGATTTTGAAATGAGATTAACGTCTGTTGTGAGTTTCGTTTCCTCGTTCATAATTTAATGATATGTTTTATTGTTATGTTTTAAATCAACTAATTTAACTTTAGGTTGTAACGCTATGGTATCGAGCGCCAGAGGTTCTTCTGGGATGTACTTATGCGACCCCTATCGACATTTGGTCTGTTGGATGCATTCTTGCAGAACTGAATGAATTGAAACCACTGTTTCCTGGAACCAGTGAAGGAGATCAACTCGATAAAATTTTTAGGTAATGTCATATATTTAATTAATTAACTGAACATTTAATTTACAGTAAAAATATTTATAAGTAGCAATATTTTAATTTATTAACATAATTTTAGAATCATTGGAACTCCGCCAGAAGAAGAATGGCCCGAAAATGTATCCCTGGGCTGGTCAGCATTTCCATATAGACATTCCAAGCCCATGAAAACGGTAATTCCAAATTTAAGTGATTCAGGACTTGATCTCATTAAAAATATGCTTATTTTTAATCCTCACAAGCGCATTACCGCAGCTCAAGCCCTTAAACATCCATATTTTGAGGATGAGTCTCGATGATAGTTATTAATACTAAAAAACAAAAAAGAAAAAAAAGAAACAACTAATTAATCAATATTAAAATGCCTGAAACAAAAGAAATTTTTTAAATTATCTGAAACACCAAGTTTGTACAAATTTAAAATTAACATTATTGTTTAATTACGCTTATATTTGTATGAATGGTATGAGTTATAATTTAAGTCTACTTGTAAAGTTATTGTAAAGTTCTTGTTAAAGTATTCATCTATATTGAAAGTATATTGATAATTTAGAAGTGTGAAAATGCAATTACAATTAGTTCAAATTCCGAATCTTCAATTTAATATATCAGAATATTTTGTAGATAAATAAGTATAATTAATAAGGCTGAACATTTTCATAATTTAGTAAGCATGTGTTGTAAAATTATATTTAACTTGAAATTCATTATCTCTATTGAGAAAATTTTAGACATTAGTAACATTTAGATATTTTTAAAATTATTAAGCATTATTTTTGGATAATTTATAATAATATGTATGTAAGTAATTAGGAATTTATATTGTTAAATTTTGTATAATATTAGGTTCATTAGCCTTTTATATACTTCGTAAGATATATAAAGAACTTTTGTTGAAAACCAGAAAGCTCACTGCCATAATTAAGAAATAAAGCGTAATGAAATACGCATAGTTTAAGAGTTTTGTATTTTATGTATTATATTAAGTGTATTGTAAATGCTAAAGTTGTGTCCTAATGTATGTACAATTTTTTTATTGTTTGTACTAGTAAGTAATAGACCCAGTAAGACTGTATAAAAGTAATAGGAATAAAACAAATATTTTGTACTTTTGTAAAAACTTGAATTATTTTCCCCGCTCTATTTCGTTACTTTTAAATTTGCCGCCACCGCCAACCCTTATTCCTTGTAAACAAGTCTTGAATCGACTCGAGTTGTAAATGCAATCTTAAACATACTCCCATTTCAAGTATTTCATTTTATATCTTTTTTACTCGTCAGCAAAAGTAATAAGTGATAATTATGTGAGCGTAAACTGCATAGTCATTGTATTTGAACAATGAAGATACTGCTCGGAGCTCTCCTAGGTGCATCCAGGCAACTTCGGCATCCGACCGGGTGCTTTTTGAGATCAGTTTCAAACGTCAGAAAAATGGCGTCCGAAGTGGAAAAAGCGCAAACCGCTACAGCCGGCGGTGATACAATTTTCGGAAAAATACTTCGCAAGGAAATACCTTGCAAGTTTATCTACGAGGACGATCAAGTAAGTCTTTTGTTTTTAAAAAATTTTTTCAGGATGCTTTATTACTTTTTGTGTAATAAATCAGTTTATGAAACTAACCTAAAACTGAAATCTTTAATCTTAATTATCTTTTGTAATTATGCATATTTCTTTCAGTGTGTCGCTTTCCATGACATCAACGCCCAAGCACCTATTCATTTTTTGGTTATTCCTCGAAAACCAATTTCACAGCTGTCGAAAGCAGAAGATGTAGATGAAAAGCTTCTTGGTCATTTGATGATTGTTGCTCGCAAGGTTGCTAAGCAAGAGGGATTGGATGATGGATTTCGCTTAGTGATCAATGATGGCAAAAATGGAGCTCAGTCTGTATTCCATTTGCATTTACATGTTTTAGGAGGACGACAATTACAATGGCCACCAGGCTAATTTTGTATTTATAAAAAAAGAAAGGAAAAAAGTAACTGAAAGTTATAAAAAATATTTTACCAATAAAGCTTTAATATTACAAAATAAAAATTTTATTTTCTTTTTTTTTATTTCACCTTATAAATAAATGATTAGAAAAATATAAGCACACATTTTCACAAACTATTTGACAATTGATCTCATTAAAATAATTTTTTTGTCCTTCCAACATGTTTATATTTTAAGATTAGTTTGGTGTTTTTTCATAAACTTCATATTCAAATTTAATATCTTTCTCTTCTTGAACACCTTCTGGTACATCGGGGTCTCTGTAAATGATTAATTTTATAAATGATGCTTAAGTTCTGTTGTAATAATTAAACAATTACAAATGTATATTTTAAATACTAACTTGACCAAAGTAACATTTTTTGGTATGTCGGGAAAGAAAGTATCACAGTCAAAATGTTTTTTCACTCTTGTTAAATATAGTCTGTGGAAATTCGGTGACTCCATTGAAGCCTAAAATTTTTATTTATAATAATTTAACATAACTTCAATCATAAAAATAATTTAGGTATAGATGAAATAGTTGTAATACAAACTTTATAAACTGAACTGCCTCCAATCACCCAAACTTGTTCAACTTGATCTTTCAAAGGACTTTCAGATATTTTTTGAATAGCCTCATTAAGAGTTTTACATGCTACTGCATCATCACCAAGATCTCTAAAAAAATGTAATAAAAATATAATGAGATATATCTACCTGCCTTATCCTGTCTGCATAACATATCTTATTAAATTATTACGTACAGAGGTTGAGAAGTTAGCACCACATTTATTCGGTTTACTAATGGTTTAAATTTTTTTGGGATGCTTTCCCAGGTACGTCTACCCATAAGGACCACATTTTTTTTATTGCTGTCTTTAGTGGTAGATGTCATTTTTGTAAAAAAATCCATTTCTTTCCTATATATTGAAATAATTATGAAATTATTTTTATTTTCACACATTAATAAATATTTATTATAGAATAATAAAAAAAAAAGAAATGACAAAAATAAGATAAGCAGTCAGTAAGCAAAAAAAATTTGTAAATCATTTTAAAAATTGAAGAGGTTAGCAGCTATTTATCCTTTATACTTTTATGGATTATGGAAAGATTTTATAAAAACGACTAATTAAAAAGAAATTACCTCAAACGCCATGGCAAATCTCCATTCACACCGATTCCCATATTTTCGCATGCTGCTGCAATTAGTTTTAATTTTACTTGCATTTTGGAATCTAATCGAACGGAATAGAAGAACGAAAGTACCCGCGTTTTTTGCGATAAAGGTCAAGTACATTCATGTGATAACCCAGTAAACATAAGATGACTAAGATGACTTTAAAGTATCTTTATTTTATCTTTACAATGAAGATTGTGAAAGAAAATTTTTCCATGACTACGGCAATGAAATTTTTTATGAAATCTTTAAAAATTGATCTTAAAAACAAAACATTCGTGATTTTTTATTAAAACTTCCTTTTAGGCACGTCTACAATTTTTCACGTTCATTTGTAACTAGTTAACTTTTTATATCGAAATAAAAAAATTTACAAAAATGTAATGTCGGTCATGTCAACCAGATAAGGTCAAATAAATTTTGATATTGATTCTGTCTGTAATTTTTTTTAACAAAGTCAGTGGAGATTTTTGAAAAACAAACGTCACCTTCCAATAAAAAATAAAAAAAAATAATTTTTTTTTAAAGCGATCTAATTATTAATGTTTACAACATAATTTTTGGATTCCCATTTCCGTAGATTTATCTAATCCTTTCGCGTTCGTTCATGTGTAAATTATTTTGGAGCAAAGCGGAAGCTCTGAGATTTTTTAATGTTATACTGATGTTTATAAGATACTTAAAATTTATGAATAAGAATATATAAAAATAATTTAAATACGTTTATGACTTTTGCTCTAATGGTTCTTTCATAGACAATTATTATTTCAAATTGACAACTTTTTGCATATCTTTTACATCCTTCTTAAAGTCAACAAATTTTTAGAATTTAAAATTCTAATTATATGTAGTTAAAGAATTTTTACATAAAATTGATTTTCTGTACGCCTCATTTCCAAAAATTCATTATAATTTTGAAAAATTGTGTTAAACAATTCTACAAAAATAAGTAATATATAAAACTGTATTTATAATTTATTATTGAAAGAACCAAACAAATCAAATAATACTTTTTATACAATGTAAATTAGATTCTGGTAGTCTTACAATTAATTTATAATTTAATAGGTACGCGTTGACCAGAAATTCTGCTCAGAATATGTTTAATTTCTGCTAGGATATTTTTGAAGTAATAAGAGAAGTTAATTACAAAAAATTAATTACATTTCGGAACAATTTTATTTATTAATTCATTGCAAATTTAAATAGTTATTTACCGAAAAATTATGAAAATTAATAAGTAGTAGTCATTAATTATTGTTAAATAAATCTAAAAATATGTATTAAACACAATTTTTTTGGTAAACACTAATTTCTTGTGCAAATATCTGTAGGTTATATCACAATTTTAATCACGCAATTTTTACAGTATGTGACTAAAAATTCTTTTTCTATAAATTATAAAAGTTGAAACAGTGAAGGAATATTACGTATTACGTAAAGTTAAGAAAATTATTGAAATATACTTACGCACTGAGTCGCCTTTGGACCATCCTAAACAATTCCCTTAATAAACATCTACCTCGTTCGTTTACTTTTTTTAATTACCAATTTTTCGAGTTTTCTTTTCTTGGACATTTTAAAATTATTATTTTGGGATTACAAAACTTTAATAGGCTGTTTACTGTAACTACAGTTAACACGTTTGTTAAAAGTTTAAAGTATACGAACGATGTTTTAATATTACACGTTTTTAACCGATCTATAAACGTTTATAATTGGCAGAAAATGAACACTTTCTTTTAAATGTTTTAATAATTAAAAAAAATGTTTCTATTGCTTGTAAATAAACATTTCTTTTTAATTTAGATAATTCTAATTTTACGATTTTCCAGTAAGTTTATTACAATAGCATTTTCCTATAAAATTATTATCTATATATAATGTTGGAGCAAGGAGGGCCAACAGCTCAATTTTTTCTGATTTTTTCAGCACCATGAAAGTAGAAAATGTTTAAAATGTTAGTTTTTCTTAAAAATTATATTCTTGATACTTGAAATTTAACATTCTAGCAGGTTCCTTGGTATAGTTTTTCATACAATACTTGTAAAAGTTATAAACAATTTTCGAATTAAATAAATTTGTGATCTTTCTCACTTTGCAAGTTAATAAATGCACATAGAGAGGAGCCACTATTAACATTTTAGTAAAGAATTCAATAATAAAATCTTTTATTAGTGTAGAGCAAACTGTTAAAAAATGCGAAAATCTATTTTAATTGCTTTTTATTAATTTAGTAAATAAAATTTGTGGTTCTTATTGTTGAAGTATCATTTCACATACTTATTTGAATCAGTTAAAATTACTTTTACTTCTATTTTGAAAAATTACGCTGACCACCATGGATTTTTTATTACAAATGATGATAAGACTAACTGGTATATATGTTGCTAGTAGTTTTTTTATGCACTGCTTACTTTTTTTTAATAAGATTTGATAAAACTAAAATTACTGATGATAAAAAAGTTCAGAATAAATACTGTAATTCTTTAACTATCCTGAGAAAATGTTTCACCTTAATATTAAACAAACTAAGAAAATGTTGAATCTTTGGATCACAGATTTGACTCAAATTTTTGGATGAATACAAGACAAAAGAACAAGCTTTTATTTTGTTTTATTCGTATTGAAAAATAATTAGGACCAATATTATCACTTCCATCTTGATGAAATTTGGCATATGCCGGATGTTGCACTTCGACATAACTAACTTCTGTATTTTATTCCCAATTTTCTCAATTTCAATTAAAAATAAAAGCTATAAATTCCTCAAGTTAATTAAAATATGCAGTAAATTTTATTTTTCATCATTCTAAAAATATTTGTTTTAATAAATAACTATTTGGAATTTTACTTATGGTTTAAGACAAGTTTTGTATGCATCTACCATGTAAATAACGTAGATGGAATTTCTACAAAAGGTTACGAAATTTTTTCTACCACTATTTGTAGTTGTCTACTGAAACAACAAGGGATATTGCTAATATTATAAATTAATAAAACATTCGTATTATAAAATTAAATAAAGAGTAAAATTAAATAAAGAGACTGTTAAATTAAATTAAGAGACTGTTGTCATGCTTATGTACTAAGATTAATGCAATAGAAAATTATAACAGTTTAAATTTGAGTGATTGTATAACAATTTATTTAAAGAAACGTAAGTAAAAAATTCAGGTATCATGACAAAAAAAAACTAAGAATTTAATTTTTATATACACAAAGTGGATTTATTTAGATCTAAATCTTACCAATAATATTAGAGGAAGCAATCTTCTTTTTACGACATATCTTTTTCGCTATATTCTTACCGCTCTTTATTTTGTTAAAAACAGAAAAACTGATTTACAACCTCTATCAATTTCGAAAATAACTTTTTTCGAATCTTAAAAAAAACTTTTGACATTACAGTTTTTCTGATTCCATTTGTTCTTCACCATGTAAAAAGTACATTGCCTGTTTTACTCTCTACTATATTTAATCTGTCGCTCTCACTTCTTCAAACTAAGTTACAAACAAAATTAAAATAAACTTACACATGTTAAACGATGTAATACAAGCTTTTTTCTTCACGATTACCCCGATTAACTACTTGTTACTACTCTTTTCTAAGACTGATGACTTGATGAGTTTTTTTTACAAAACTCGCTTCTGCCGCCGTAGAAATAAATGTTAGGTATCTACAATTGTGTTTCCCCCCCAATTAAATTTTCAATTACAAAAATGTAATCGCAATGGAAAAAAATTTATTAACTATATTTTTAAAGAGTTTCATTCAAAAGCATAAAAATACTGAAATTAAATTATTATTGAAAAATTATTTGACAATATACATTTGTTTGCGACTTCTGCATTTGAACTTAAGATGTACGTATATAACATTTTTCAGTTAAAAGGCTAGTGTCACATGTTTTAGGTGTGTATAAATCGAAGACAAATACAATTATTACAGGCAAAAAAGTTGACGAAACTGATTCAACGTCACTTTTAAGTCTATACAGGTGCTCGGTTAACCTCTATCGAGGCGACAAAGCGAGCTGTTGCTGCTTTTTGGCAAAGCTTAGATTTTTTTGTTGTCAAATGCTTCTGAATGATGATGATTCGACGGCTATGATGCACGATAATTAACCTTACTCGATGATTGGTACTGCCTACGCTGTTGCGATTGGGAGTCTTGTTGAAAATGACGTGGCTTTGTTATGGAATGATGATTTGATGAGTTACGCGTAGATGGGTGACCTGAAAAATCAATAATTATATTATTTTCAGGAACTTAATTCCAACTTAAAATAATAAATTAACAAATAAAATAACATAAAAAAATTTTTAATGAACATACAAATAAAAAAAATAATGAAAATCAAAATTTATAAATTCAAACAAAATTTGAGAAGTATAAAGTTAACAAAGCATTGAAAAAAAGAAGTAAAAAAAAATTAATTAGTAAATAAACTAAAGGTCAGAAAAAGAGAGAAACTCACCAATAGTTACGATGCAAGTGGCATCGCGGTCGTAAGAAAATTTGTGGTTTTAATAAGGCTGGTGCCTCTGGTTTTGGCGGCCGCCACCCCTCTGCTTTCCGCCAAAGCCTGAGCCTCCTGGAACACAATCAGTCAATGTTTTAGACTAGATTCTACTATGACTTTATCAGTAACATCAACTTTCTACTTTACTAAAAAGCCAATACACTAATTTTCTAGCTAAAACAAATCACTTGACCAATTGTTAATTAATCAAATGATATGGAAATAAAAATTAACGAAATTGTTACATTCAACGCCTTTAGTACTTAATATTTACGCACTAGTTATCTAAGTGATATTTTAGGAAATTAAAAAGTTATAGAAAATTTCCAGAAACAAAAGATACAAAAATTCTATCGAGAGGCTACAGGCTAAGGTTTGAGAGTTGCAGATTATTTTTTTTTTATGTATATATTTTTTATTTTTTATTTTCTTTTTGCTTTTTTTAGAATCTTTATTTTTCAATACTTTTAAGGCAAAATTTCTCTCTTCTTTTACCCCTTCATGGCCAACGAAATAATTTACCATTTAAAGTGAACCTCCAAATCTTGCATGAACTTACAATTTTGACAATGCTCTGCATACTCTTGCTTGTTTCTTGTCCATAGAATTTTTTCATTATTTTTTATTTTTGTTTACAGAAGACATATAGTACAATTATTTATTCAAGAAAGCTGGGAAGGGCAAGGAATGATCAACATAGCATGCATTGTAAATGAAATTCTTAAACGCGTCTTACAATTTTATTTCATAACGCATCAAATTACTTTTAAAAATAAATACTTTTATTTATTAAACACAAGATCTTTGAATTTTACAAGAGCAAGATTAGATAACATTATAATAAGATACGTTATAAAATAAAATATCTGTAATAAATTTCACCTGAAGTTGAGTAGAACACTATAATATTTTCTTTAGTGGAAGAGTATGTAAAAATAAAAAGTATGACTGATCCGGTGAATCGGAGTCGAGCCATGTGCGCGAGGGGTAAGAAAATGGTAGGTGGTATAAGTGTTACAATTATTTTTTTAAAAAAACTAATAACTGATTTTGTTCAAAAATATAGTATAAATGTATAAAAAATTAATGGAACACGGATAAAAATTATGGAAGACGAAGAAATGGAAGATGTGGTTGTTGTAATAAAGTTGGAAGTCAACAAAAGGAACGCTAATGCGTACCTTTGCCGCGTGCACCACCGCGCCCACCACTGTAGCCACCATCGTAACTACCACCGCCATAGCCATAGCCGTCTGCATTTTCATGGAACATACGGTGCAAAAACAAAAGACAATTCCGTAAGTCTTCAAGTTAACTTTGTTTCATTTCTCATTTTTTTTCTTATATTAATATTTAGTTTATTATTTGATGACTAAAATTGTAGATAAAGTAACTGTTATCGACGCCTCTTCGCGCACATGATCGTACTTTCATCCTAAATATTGCTTATCTTCTTACATTAATTATTAAGCAATGTAAATATGTTATTTTATCTTATTTTATACACATACATTTATAAAATTACGGATTTAATAGCGAACTTTAATAAGTATTCAAAAAATTGGATCTTTATAAATAATTTTTGAAAAATCCGTAATTTTAAATAACAGCGCATTCAAGGAATAAAAACGCGGAAGTAGATTAACATTGATAACAATAAGGAAAAAATAAAAAATTGAAATTGAATTTAAAGATGATAAAAGTAAAAGATTGCGGGAAAATTTTAGATGTGATTAAAAGGATAAGGTAAAAGTGAATTCCGAAAAATGATATATGATATGATATGATATGATATGACGTGGTATGAATAAGAAACATTATACGCAAAAAACGAAATGGAAAAAATAAAATTTAAGCGAAATTACCGTATCCGCTGTAGTCATAGCCACCATAACCACCATAGCCACCGCCATAGTAGTCATAATTTCCACCGTATCCGTCATAACCAGCTCCATAGCCGCCACCATAGCCGCCTCCATAGCCACCTTGGCCGTAACCTCCCTGGCCCCATCCGCCTTGACCTCCAAAGCCTCGGCCGCGTCCACCTCGAGCACCGCGAGCTCCTCTGCCCATACCGCGCATGCCTCCCATTTCTGGGCGGGGAGTGGCCTTCTTGACTTCGACCTAGATTTAAAGTTTTTCATTTAGCAATTCAAATACTTATAACATTATCTGGAAACTTTCTTTGTCTAGAAGAATTAACTGACCTCTTTGCCGTTGATGGTCTGTTTCGATGTTTTCAGCAACTCGTTGGCAACTTGTTCAGATTCAAAAGTGATAAAACAGAATCCTTTCCTTTGATTCTTCGTCTTGTCAAATGGCATTTCAACGTCAACGATCTGCAAATTCAACAGTAAAATATTAGAAATGCACTATTACGTTTCAGTTTTCATAAAAATTTTAAGATAAAAATTATATGTACCGTTCCAAATTGGGAGAAGAAAGTCTTGATGTCATCATCTGAAAGTTCTGTTGAAAGACCTCCAACAAAGATTTTGCCATGGCGCG
Source organism: Eupelmus urozonus (assembly GCA_900480035.1). Taxonomy (NCBI): domain Eukaryota; kingdom Metazoa; phylum Arthropoda; class Insecta; order Hymenoptera; family Eupelmidae; genus Eupelmus; species Eupelmus urozonus. Next base: position 139,027 of record UELX01000058.1, on the reverse strand, counting down.
CCTTGGCCTTCTTTGGGTCAACTTTTTTGCTGTTAATAATGTGATCTCCATGTGACATAGCCTGAACAAAAAAATAATTTTACTTAGTTATTTAATTAAGAATGAAAATAAAACTTAATTGAATAAAGAAATAGTGCTTCAGGAAAGTATTATCTTCACTATCTTTCAGTAGCAGAACTGACTTTTTTATTTATCATCATATTAATTAATTTAAATGTTTGAGCAAAAAATAATTATTATTTAATTTTTACCTTATCTAAAGATTCTGCTTTGGCAAAAACAATGAAAGCAAATCCTCTCGAGCGACCAGTAGTTGGGTCTGTTTTGACATTGATACTCTCAATGTCACCAAATGTGCTGAAGTGATCCCTTAGTTCCTCTGTAATAAAATAATATGATTAGAAAATTTTATTAAACAACTATAGAATAAATTTATATTAAATCTTTAATGCTTAATTTTTAATTTTCAACTTTAATAAATTAATTTAAACTATTATAAAGTTTTAAATATTTAAATATGTATTGAAATAAGCTCAGAATCTTGTAATCGTCTCATACAACAGTGCCATTCTGCTGTCTGAAGGTGTCCTAAGATCAAATACATCATAGCTTAGGAGAATTTAACTATTTTATTATGAAAATTATCCAATTTACTCAAATTTTAAAGATTAACATAAATATTTTTTATTTAAACTTTGGTTTGAATAGTTATAAAAATAATACTCACTGTCTGTCGTTTCCCAGCTAAGTCCACCAACGAACAGCTTTCTACACGTTGCAAAACAGAAAAAAGTTTGAATTAGTACATCTGAAAAAGAAACTTTCCTAAAATTTTCCACAAAATTTCAAATCAATGATTAAATTGCCCATTAGCTGCTACTTTTATCCTGGTATCTTAAATATTTTAAATATTTAACGTTTGAATATTTTATTAAAATATCACTGAAAGAGCTGTGAATAATTATTCAAATTTATTGTAATAGGCAATGTTTATTTTGAAAATAAAACTCAAACTTTCGCATTTATTTAACAATAACAATCCAATATTAGTTTTATTGAATTACATGAAAATCAAAATTTGTACAATAATCAGGTTATCGATGTCAGCTAAACGAAGTTTCAAATCTGCTGGGTTAAAGAGAAATTCTTTCAACGCTTAAATATTACTTTAAAACTAATTTCATGAAGGAAAGCCAAGAAAGAATGGAAGGAAGTACCTATCATTCAGCGAATCCTCGTTGCCCTTAGCGGACCTGTAAAGGTAATTTAAATTATTGTACTTTGACGAATACCACGGATTTTTTTTTTTTGGCTTTGATTAAATTAGAATCCATCAGGTGTTCGTCCAATTTTAAATAAAAAAAAAAAAATATTGTCTTATTAAGCTAAGTCTAATATTAAAAAAATTTCAACCGATTTAAACTTGGACTCCTGGAATGCAAGGAAGAATCTAAAAAAATAACCCTGTCAAAGAAATTTAAATTTTATTTATTCCGGAAAAAATTTAATTTTATGATTGTTCAGCACACTGCTTAGGTAGGATTAATTGATTTTATCAATTACGACGTTACCACAATTACATCAAATGGCAAATGATTACAATAACAAAAACCACAAGATACTGTAAAAATTAGAAATTTTAAGAAATAGTTACATTAAAATCACAAAAGTTACATAGCATTACAAGAAAAAATTAAAATTACAGATTTTACAAGGAACCACTCAAATCGCAAGTTTTTATTTATAGTAATTAAAAACTAACTTTAAGGCTTAAAAAAAATGCATTTCGCTTGAAATCGTAGTCATGTGTCTCAACCTCAATTGCTGCAATATAGTCTTTGTCTTCTAAATTGATCCAAATCACTTGTATACTCTCTAATACACAAAGAATCTTCAAGATTTTTCTCCCTCATTATATTTTAAAACATTTGACTTTCTTGGCAAAGCGAAGTTTCAATTAAACGCGTTTTTACTATTAAAATTCACTTGGTACTTTTTATTTTTATTATTTTTTTTTATCAAAGAATGAGGTCTGAACTCCGCTGCTGATAAATACCGTGGAGGCAAGTGCTTCCGAGAGTTGTCATCTGCGCATTGCTGTAGCTCTCAGGTGTTGAAGCCGCGAAAGCAGCCATCGGCAAGCACCATTTTCATCACGCAGGTCCATTTGCTCGCACGCTGGCTTGCCACCTGCAGACCAAGCCACACAAATTGGGTTAGTGGCGTTCCAAGCTCCTAACCATTATCATTTGATGATTCTTTAGACAGGAATTTTAGACGTTTACTTTGATACCTCGGTTTAGTTTTGCTAACAATGAGACTGTGCTCCGGCTCACGATGCAAATGGCACTTTTACTGAGGCTTTTAAAAAACTCGAGACTCGAAATGCATTTTTGGACTGTCTGAACATGTTTGTAAATCTACAAATACGCCTGAAACATTATATTCTTTAAAAGATTTAGAGCGCTTTACGATGCTTTACATTTACAAAGATTATCTTAACTGGTTTGAAAAATCCAGATATACTCTACAAACACATTTACACTTAAGGAATTTCTATAATATATTTGAGTATACAAAATATATGTCCACGGTCAATTTTGAATGCGTCGGAAACCTTTGGAGCACACAAATTTGGAAATAACACTAGCACTTTAAACATATTCTTTTGAATGTCTATCAACACTTTAAAACATGTTTTAAATCATCAATAATTTATATACATTATCTTCTGCAATTTCTAAGAAGAATTTGAATAGTTAATCTAATGGAGCAATATAATTATTTTCCATAAAATATAATGTTTAACAAAGAAACCATTATGACTGTCATCATGATTACTCAAATTATAAATTTTGACAAGTATTTTTATCTCACAGTTTTAAAATTAACTGAATCATCTGTATTCAGTTCTTGAATGCCAAAAGTTGTTTCAACATGTTGCGAAGTTTATGTTCGCGTTTTGATCACTAGTTTTCAAACAAAAATCACGTTTGAAATTATTAATATGAACAAAAATTATGATTGGTTGTTCTTACGCTTTTACAACATGCTGCTGAACCTTCTGAACAGTGCATGATTTAAAAAATAATATAATCAGATGTAAACATCAACAATTCCCATTATTATATGATTAATACATAATATTTTTTTTATAAAAAAAATAATATAATGTTTTTATAAACCTCTTGGATATTTTCGAAAATTTCAATTCTATAAACTTTGAGAACATTAAACTTTTAAAAAACATTTCCTAAAAATCTCCAGCACAACCTTTTAAAAATTTCAAATCTTGTTTTAAAAGCAATAGTATAGCTTTTATAAAACTTAATTAATATTTCAGATAATTTCAACTTTTCAGAATGAACATTTGAAATTTACAAATATTACAAAAACATATTTATATATTTAATATCTTAAAAATGGCTCTATCGTGCATTTGTGTTTTTGCAAGGCTTCGCGATGTATAAAATTGAAGATCTAAAGTTTTGGAGATTTGAAGTAGGTATTGTAGAATTGATGTGGAAGAAGTAAACGCTGATCACAAGTAGTCCAAGAGGAAAGATGTATTCTGAATATCTCGATTCTCGTTACATTCGGCTGCAAAAATGCTCCAAAATTCGAAGTTTTTCTATTCTCAAAAGTATTACTTTACATTGAATTTTCACCGAAAAATACAACTTCTTGACCCTGAATACTTAAATTCTACATATAATTCTAAAAATGACAACAATTGCATACAAAGTTTAATAACAAAATTGGACAATTTATCAAATAAATTAATAAATAAATTACTTTAACTTAATACACCCTTTGATCATTAATTTTATAAATCTAAGAATTCTTATTCACGAGTTAGTTCTAATTCAAATCCATGAAATATTGTTCGCCGAGCAAAATGATAAAACTCACGTTGCAACAAACATTCATGCACAAAACTTCCAAATATTGTTACAGTCTGCAAAACTAGATAAAAATTGTTTGTGTTTGTGTAATGTGTGTATATATGTATACTCAACAATTTCAATTCCTTTAGAACACCTTACTTCCTTAAATATTAAATTGAAGTTTAGTAATCTAAAAAAAATTTAAATAAACTACAACATTGTATGAAATATTAAAAGAAAGTTCAAAAAACATGAAAATTAACAGCTTAAACATATTAAAAAGTACAAATTGCAAACTTACTGTTGAAACATATTAATTCAATAAACTTTTTCATCTTGAAAAACTAATTGAAATATCCAATTGTTATTTATTCTAAACTTACCGTTTACTTTATTACAAGTTTAAATATTAAAAAATATTTTACAGCCTCAAAAATGGAACTTTTAAGAAGTTATAAAAATCATCCAATAATCGAAAGAACCAGTACTTATAATTACAATTATATAATCATCATTACAATAAAAGTATATTTCATAAAAACATTATCATAAATATATGAAAATTTCGGTTTATTAGAATGGAAATTGATTTTCAAAGCAATGCAATACCTATTAAAAATTTTGACTTTGCTATCCTTGTTGATAAATATCATAAAATACATACCAAATTTTAACAATCTGAATGTTTAAATCACGATCGACATTTCTGAACCTACTATACCAACGATTCATTATTTATTAAAACAAATAAATAAATAATACCAATTCGTAAAAGCGACCTGAAAAGACCATCAACAAAAAATAAACAAACCCTTTAAAAAAAAAAAAAAATCAAAACAAATCTACCTAAAAAAAAAGCATTTTTGGAGCACATCCCTATAAATCCACCTAACAAGGATAGCTACAGTCTTCGCTCCTCTCAACCCAAGATCAAAATCGACTCGTCGGCCGCCAAGCCATATATATATAATACATGCGCACAAGCCGCAATTTCGACTGTACCAAGAACAAAAAAAAAGCATCGACCGCCGCATTTTTCAGCGCGAAAGTGGAACGCGTTCTAACGGTTAATTTTTCTCTCGCTCGCCACCAAGCTACTTTACAAACACCTAAATAAATCACAGCGCCAAAAAAGCGCGAGAGCAAGAAACTCAATAAAACAAGAAAAAAAAAAATCAATTTCCATTCCTTCGACGCGCTCGTCTCTCTACTTGGACCGGAAGCGCGCCATATTAAGCATATATATATACGTTCAAGTGTACGGGCAGAGAGAAAGGGAAAAAAAAAAATCTCGGACGCCTTCGCGCGTCGCGGGTGCGGCGGCGCAGAGCCAGAGAGAGAGATAGAAGCGACGCCATTGAAAAAGAACGCGCGTAGAGCGTCGCGTGCGTGCGTAATAAGAGAGAGAGACAGAGAGAGAGAGCCCAGCGAAGTAGTTTCCCCGCGCGTGACCAAGCCAACGAAGGAGTGGGGCCGCCATTTTCTTTCTCTCCCGGAGTTACAAAGCGCGCTTATAGTCGCGTGCTCAAGCATTTATCGACGCGGACTATTTTTTTTTTTTAACATTTTCTTTACTACTATACTATACACGCCCACGCGGCGTGTGCATATATCAGAAAAATAACGCGCTCCCACGCTTTACGATTCTACTTATGCGTACTCTACTAGGCGATGATTCAGCGCCGAGATAACGGAAAAAAACCGCTCGGCCAGCTCCCCGTAAAAACGTTTCCCTCTAGCGACTCGCGTCTGGCTGGTTTCCCCGGAAAAATCACGCCGACGATCCGAGATTAGCAGCGAAGCTCGCGATGGCCGCGGATGCGCCTTAGCTATTATAATGTCGGCTAAGGCCGCGCGCGCGCGGGCGGCCATTTTAGAAAAGGAGAGAGCCGCGGGGGCCTGTGTATGCGGCGCGCAGCAGCGCGTGACAAGGCGCTTCTTTTAGGCTTCCCGAGGACGCCGACGCGCGCGTCTCCCCCGTTCATAAGCTGGCTTTTTTCCCCCCCGCGTCTTTGAGAAATCGCGAAGAGAGAGATATAGGCGGGGCGAGAAGGGTAGAGCGAGGAAAAACCGCGAGATCGAGTGGCTTACTTAAAAGCTAGATATTATCGGTAAATCTTAAAGGATAAGAGAGGATCGGGTGTAATGACGGCTGATAAATTACCTGTCTTCCTGGGATTCCTGGCCGTTCTCGGTGGCGTCGCCGCCGGCGCCGGCGGCCCCGTTCTCCGCCTCGCCGTTCTGCTCGAAGTTCTGCTCGGCTACGTCCTCGCTGAAGTCCTTGTTCTCCTGCTCGGTCGTCATCTTTGCGATAACTCTCCTCGGCTCTTACTTGCGACGCGAAGTAAATATGAAGGGGGCTTGGATGGCCGAGTGTGCACACGAGTGTGACACTAGAGTACAACCAGCGTACTGCAGGGGATAGAGAGAGAGTTTTTCTAATTAAAACAAGGGGCGCTTCTCTTGGGCTCTTGGGACGACGAGAGTGAGAGAGAAACTGACTGCGCGTCCGAACTGCTCGGCTGCCGAATGGAGAAGGCCGTGTGCGCTGCGCCGCCGCTGCGCTGATGACGCGCGTTCCGCCTGAGACACTGCGTTGGAGTGGTGGGGGGACGGAAGAGGGGCGGGGAGCTGCGGGGGAGGGTAGAGCGCTGAGCGTTGTATATAGCTGTGTATTAGCGGGCTTTGAGAAGAGCGCGCAAGGCATGCCGGGTAATAATCAACGTGGCGGCTCGGCCAATCGCCGCGGCGAGGTGGTTTTCTGGCTCAGGAGCGGAGTGAGCTGAGTTGGGGCCACTGGGGGTGCTTGGGATTTTTGGAGTTGCGGGGATGTAGGTTTAGGAATGGCTGTGTGTAGAGGCGAGGAGGTCGATAAAATTTAGGATGGCTTGGGTGGATGAGGAGGAGAGATGGGGGATTGATGTAAGGATGAGAATTATTGATTCTGGAGGGAGATGGTTTTTTTTTTCTTGGTGGATGGGAGGGCTTTGGATGGATGGGGCTATTCCAAGTGCGAGTTGGGAGTAATAAAAAGAAGTGGATGTCGGTACTTATTTAAAGAGTCGTTGGGTAAAGTATAGACGAGGCGTTGAAAATGTACGTAGCATGTGTATGTATAAATTTAGACAAGGGAATAGTAGCTTTTCGAAGTTCCAGATTGAATTGCTGTAGCTTTGTAATTTACTTATCCAGCCTGTTGAGTATTTAAGTATAATAAGAAAGTACAATGAAATTATAAAAACGCTTTTTAATAATCGATTCATAGATCATGACATAAATATTGAATGTTGCAGTTTATTTAAAACAATCTTGAAATGAAATGGTAAAAAATACTCTACTATCCGCAAAATACACTAAAATGATAAATTATATTTCTTTTACTGCCTCTGACATAAACATTTTCACCGCGATCGACAAAAGTAACAAAATATATCCGATCTCTTATCGCTTCTCATTACACTCAATCAACCAACCCACCCACCACCCACTTCACCAACAATCTCAAATCAAAAACAAATAAAAAAAATTATCCAACCCAAGGCCCACCAGCTCCCTAACTACACCCCTGCCGATACGCCAGCTAATATCGACGGCTCCGGCCGGCGTCCCACGTCCGGAACTGAAACCGTTCAAATTTCCCAGACCCAAAACCAACAAAACTACACATTTCACACCCAAAAACCAAAAGCCCCTTAAAAAACAACCCACAACCCCATCTCCAACCTCTCAAACATCAAAGCATCAGTTCCTAAAAAGCCATTTATCCGCGCTTTCGCGTTCTGCGCATTAACGGCGGCGTTAGCATCGCGCGCCTCTCTCAGCAATGGCCGATGTGTCCCAAGCGCGCCGAGAGAGCCAGGCTTGTGTAGGTGAAGCTCGTGCATGAGGCGCACACACACCGGAAATCAATAAAGTGCGGCCGCGTGCGCGCGCGATTTCCCGTCTCTCTGCCCCTACTACTCTATATAGACGCTTTTGGCGAAGCTGTCTCTGTCTCGCAACCTGCGCGTCTTATACCCAGCGGTTCTCAACGCGGATCTTTTCGGAGTGGCTGAGAAAGCTGGGGTGTCGAGTTTGCCGTTTGTGTATGAGGAGGAAACCTTTTCCGCTATGTTTTTTTGCTTTAATTGTTTTTTTTTTTTTTTTAGGTGAGAGCTTTGCGGCCTTGACGCTGCTGAGAGCGGAGCTGTATATCTGTATAGATGTTGGCTTCTTTTTTTGGAGCAAACGCGGGGTCGATGTTCTTGATGACTGCACGTGTCTAACGGTTTATTTATTTAAATTTGTTGTTATTTTAACGGGGATTTTTTTGCGTTTTGAAATTGCGCGCTTTTTAGGTTTTCGATGCGGTTTCTGAGCTTTTGTTGGATTCTTGGTTTTTGAAAACTTGAAATTGAGATTCTTTTGAAAAAGTAGTATTGAACGTTAAAATCTTAATACACGATGGAAAGAATAGATCTGCATTGACATGACTCTCTGCTATTTTCTTCTCAATTGAAAAGTTATTTTCGTAAAAAGAAATTTAAGTAGGTGATTGTTTGCCAAAATAATTATTATCGAGCTAAGGTAAAAAAAGAAATTAGATTTTTTCAACATCTTTGTACTCTATATAAATTCTAATAATAAGTCTTAAAATTTGAATTCATTTAAAACATTTTGACCAGACAACAAACATATTTTTCTAATCATTGCAAAATTTTTATAACGGAAATGTAAAAATTATTAACATTTCTTTTGTACATACATACGTATCAATTATTATAGTTTACTTTGTAAAATAATAATAATATAAATTTTAAAAAATTATAAATCCTACAATATTCAATTATTTTACAAATCCACTGAAAAATAATATTTGCACGAATTTCAATCTACCTGAAGCCTATAATGACAAAACAAACTTGAACCTAGCGTGCTAAAACGGACTTCAAGCTGCATGACTCGTGGCCCTCACGTGGGTCATATAAATTCAGACCATTTAGAAATACATATACGGAATAATCCGACCTTCCAACGGTTCGTATACCTGGATATTATCTGGAGGCCGAGGCACGGTTTCCCGCCTAGAAACTTTCTCAATAAGCGAAACAATGCAGGACTTATGCTAAATTTTCAGGTAGATTTTTCCCCACGGATTTTCAGCAGTTTTCACTTATTTCAATAATATTCACAAAACCCTCTAGAAAATTAAGCAAAGTGTTTAATATTTCGAAAGTTTTTTAATATTGAATGAGTTTGCTAAAGTAATATATAAGAAGTAACTATAAAAGCGAGAAGTAAAAAGAGGGTCAAAGTTATTCATTATTAAATTTTTGTATTACTTTTTTATTTTTTAATGTAATTCTAAATTCAAATATTGATTTAATAATAACATTTTTTAAATTATTTTTTGCTTTAAATTAGAAATCTAAATTTTTTGTTGTAAAATTGTAACAAAAAATTTAGGCAGGCTTACAATTAAAATGAAGATCCTTCTATTGTGAAGAAATGAAAATAAAAATAAAAGCTGATTCACTTAATTTTAAATATCGCTTAAAAATTCAAAAGAAAAATACGTGCTTTTTTGCGTTAGCCATTTTTTAAGCTTCTTTTATTTCAAGATTTCAATGTTACATAATCCTATTTTTCTTTTTTTTCTATTTTTGAAAGAATACGTATGAAATGAATAGTAATTGTTCGAAAATTGCATACAAAATTTTTACCAAAAAGTTACAGAAAATCCACACTCAAAATTTAAATAGTGCCGTTTTGATTATTAGGATGATCCTATAACAATCAGGTTTATGGGTACGTTTTGTATAGATAATATTGATATTTTCAATTTTGCTTATTAATGATTACAAAAGACAACTATTTGTGTAAAAGATATTTGATATGTGTAAGTTTTTTATACTATGAACATGTTGTTTACTTATCTTATATATGAAAATTAGAAAAAAATATTATAATTCTTTGTAGAACAGTAACGTATTGTCAGCATAGTACACTGACCTCATCAGGTTGCCACCGATATTTTAATTTATTAAATAAATAAATTAACACATAGTTAATTAGTTAAATATATAAAGTATTTTAAGCTCGCTCGCTTCATAGTTACGAGTCTAAGATCATGTGTCAATAAAGCTTTCTTTACTTATCCAACTGCATTAGTATATTTATACAAAGACACATTAAAAGCTTGTTTTTATTAAAAAAAAAGAAAGTTTTCTTGAAAAAAAACAAATCACTTTTTCGAATAAAATTAATCATTATACAATGTAAAATTCATTTACATATAATTCAGCACGCATATAATTATCAGAGTAGAAATTATATGCAACTTCTCATTCGAACATAATAAATTCACTCAAACCGCATAGTCAGTCATTTGTGAACATAAAATAATAAACGACGCATTTGCATCTACATCTTTTACAAAAAGTTTCGAAAGATTTTCAGCTGGAAACGTACCTTCTGCGAGAATATACACATATCTATGTAAACATGCCTAAATAAATGCAGCGATCCTGCATAAGAGAAAAAAGATAAGATTTTTCTGTCGGAGATAAAAAGCATATTTTTCGTAACAAAAATAAATTTCTTTTGGTGAATGAGTTGCTTTTTAACAATGTGTAGTTTATAATATACGCCTTATATCTTTTTATTTTTAATATTTATGTTAAAATTTTGGAAACATATAATGGCCATTGTACAATATTAGATGCAAATAACTGTTTTTTAAAAATACGAGATCATATTTTTACATTTTTACGCGGCCGAAGATTATGTTTATGTTAACTATACATAAAAATATTATATTGTTGAATTTAAGTATACTTATATATACAAATACTTGATAGTAGATAATGGAATTCGCAATATCTGCATAGTAATATCTATCAGATTAAGATTAATGTATAAGAAGGTGCTTTTATTTAGTAGCAGAGGTATAAGATTCCTATAGAAAAAGAATTCCGTTTATTATTCATAAATTCATCTAATAATTGTTGTTATTTAAGATCGTTTTTTTAACATTGCAAATGCACGTACATACATAATAGTTTAAAACGTGGGCAAAAAAAATCTTGATAATCACGTGTCTAATATATTCATAAAAATTAAAAAGAATTTATGAAGACTGAATTCAACTACACAAACTATGTATTTTTCAAATCAAATTCAAATTTATAATTGCATTTCAAATCTGAAAATTGTGATAAATTCGTCCTGTTGATATAATCTTACTGCTTAATAGTGCGAATCACCCCAACGATTTTTAAATAAAATTTTTAATAAATAAAAAGTTTAAAATGGAGATTGTGCTGTCATCTATCGTCCTTTTAAACCATTAAATATACACGAGAGCTATTACCGATGCTCGTTCAGCATCAGTTACCTCTAAAAATGTTCTAAAATTATCAATTTTTTTATCTGGCTGAATTAAGATGTATATCATAGAGTGCTCAGGGAATTTTTCGAGCAACTCTCGGAAGTTTTTCATTTTTTTTGTCTTATCAAGAAAATTACACATTTGTTATATAAGAACATAATAAAATATATATAATATTTTTATGTATAATAAAAATAATTATTATTATTACAACAGTTCACAAGTTTCATTTTTCACATAAACCACTACTTTTATTTAAGCAAATAAACTCCTATGCCCACAAGCACTTATTATTTTATAAGAGAGCAATATATATTTCAAGATTATAAAGGTGAAAAAATGTTTTAAAAATAATAACATTGAAACTACATAAGATTTGTTTTTTCTAAAAAAAAATAATTTTTAACGTGTTTATTTCTAACAATTATTAATGTTTAACATAAAAAATATTGTTAACAAATCATACTTTCTTAAAAGATTTGAAAAACATTATCTTAATTTTTTTTCTAAAACATTGTAATAATATTTTTAAATTTGGGGTGTACAATAAAGAGTAACATATATTTTTAATGACCTACAAATGAAAGTAATATTTTTCTTCTTCACCATTCTACATTAAGCAGAATAAACTTAAAGCCCGATATTTTTTGATTACTCTACAATCTTTAATCGTTTTGAATTACACAAGGTGTGAACTTTGAGCTACATTTTTCTTGGATCAGCTCTATCAGCAGAGAAAAAAGCGTTTCAAAGCATAATTGTCTTAGATTAGCTAAAGTTACAATAAAAATACAAGTGAAATATTTTTTTATAAATATTAGATAAAAATTAAATATATTATATAAATGTAACTGATGAGTGAGATAGTAAATAATTTTGACTATGGATTGAAAAATGTTGAAAGAACTAAAAGCATTTTTTTTTAAAGTGTCTTGTAAATAGTATAATGTGAAATAAAACTGCAAAATGGATAGGTTTATTACTCCGAGAACCTCGATTTCAGAGCAGTACTTGTGCACATAAGCGTTACAAACATAAAACGCAACTATATTGCTAGATTAGAGTGTAATTGTAAATTCTGGTAAACAAAAATTTACTATTTTATTGCTCTATGACAAATGATATTTATTCTACCACCTTCTAATAAATGTTTTATTACTGCAACGTATAACAGCAAAACAAAAAAATTATTTTTATGTAACAATTAAATTTGATTTAATCCGTGATTAAATAAAGAATAATAATTTTAAAGGACTTATTTAGAAAATTATTATTCTTTATTTAATCACGGATATATATATATATATATGTATATATATTGGATCTAATAGTCCATTTGATTTTATTCTAAAAATTCGTCACACTCAAATACTTAGTAAGATAACTTTTTACTAGTATTGCTGTAATCTTATTGACGCATTACATCAATGATAATCTGAGTTTAAAATTACTGAGCGACATAGATATTTCTAGAATCGCACGCCCATTCATCGAAACAGCATACATAAAATAAAAAATGATTGCAATTCCAACTTATTAATAAGAGATAATTTAATTTTCTAAATTTAATGCAAATTAACTAATCGACTGCTAATTTTTAAACTATTTGAACATTTATAATTAGAATATTTATATATTTGAAAGTTTATAAGTACGCACTAATAATTAATGATTTAAGAGTAAGAACACTTATATAACAACTTATATGCGGAAGACATCGATTGAAGAGTATTTGATTGATTTAGTCGCTATAAGTAGAACAAGTATACATTCGTTCCTGTAAGTAGATAACCGTTTATGCATTTGAAAGTACCGCGTTTCACTTTTGCGGCGTAAAACTGCAAATTAAATTAAGACTATATACTGAAATATCGAGAAAAAGATTTGTTCACTTTCATAATTTTATTATAAATAAATTTAGTTTGAATTATATTCTATTCAATTTAAAAAATAAATTATCTTCTATATTATCGCTCTCAATATCGCAATCTCATTTTTATTTAAGAGTAATCAAATAAATACATAATATATAGAGGCACGCCAATGTTACATTCGGATTCATTTTAAGATTCTAATTTCAATTAAATAAACACACATAGAAACTAGGTAGAAACTATAATAGCTATAAGAGAAAAAAGATAATGTCCATTACGATAAAACATTCGTAAAATGAGCACATAAAAGCTCATAAACACAAATTTTATTTTAAAAATGTTCGAATATTAGATAAAAAGCCAAAGTAGAAATAAACGAGTAATATCTAAAACAATACACATTAATTTATAAAATAGTCCTATTAATAAAAAAGAAGATACGCAAAGGCTACGTAAAATATATCACCGAATACTTACATAAATTATTAAAAACCAATGTAATAGGTAGTTTGACAGTTGGATATAACGTTTTTGTTTTAAAACTTTCTGCGGTATATTATCACGCGAACTAGTTTTTACCGATGAAATATTTAATGTTCTCTGTTCTTATATACATTTTTGATTGTGAATAATAATTCGTGTTTATCGTCAGCTCTTATATTTATATTTTAATTATAAATAATCTTTTTAGCCGGCGATTAAGGAAGGGTAACTAGTGCCTCATTAAAAATTCACTTGGTGGATGAAACACTGTATCTTTTTGAACAGGCATCACATTTGATGGATCTCGAATTTAATGAAAAGATCAAGTTGTTCGAAAATATGCCTATGAAATTGTAAATATAAGCTTCATTTTAATGTTATAATGGAGTCTCGTTTTATTATTCGAATAATTTCACGTGACCTAATCTATATAAAAGTGATCAAAATCTTTAATTGTACATCTATTAAAAATTGTGATGTAAAATAGAATGATTACAAAAAAGCTTTTTTGAGCAAATATATTTTTGTGCATTATTTTTCATTTGTCGTAAATTTACAAAAATTATTTTAAAAAATTGAAATGTCTATTAAATACAAAATAAAAAAATTAAAATATCATTTAAAGATAATTTGTTATTTCTAATAAATAAAATTTCAGCTTTGCATTTCTTTAATTTCCTTAGTTTTTCAACATTAAATAAAAGTAATTTTTTGAAAAATTAACAATGATGTCCCCTTTGAGAGTCAATTTGAAACCAGCCGATTTTTTAAAATTTTTTTTTCCTAGCTCGCAATTTACTACGTAAAAGCCGGTTGATTTTACGGTTATTTTGTAACTTCGTGTTCAAACTTTTGTATAACTTTAGTAAATTACGTGAGTCTGCATACGTTTTCATGCTTATGATAAACTTACGACAAATATCAGCGATAAACAAAATAAATGCAATTAAATTTAAAAGAGCCTACACTTATCAGAGTTCGAGTTGTTTTGGCAATAAAGCTTAGTCGTAGATATTTATTGGTGTTGTTAACAAATAACGTTTGTGTTTGACTTGAAAATAAATGAAAATTTACTTTTTTCACTTTTTAAAACAGTTCTCTATTAAAATTTTAGTCAATTATGAGCAAATAATTGAAATAATAATGTTTGTGGTCTAAATGTACCTATTTACACCTTTTTTTGGGCCCTATTTGGAGCTCCAGGCTCTTATAGTAAAAACACCAGGACACGCTTCTAATATTTTCGGTTGAATACTTAATATCGTTGTGAAGCGTGAATTCACATAATCGAGATTCGTATTCACTCATCCTCATTGTTATACAAATGAGATCAATGAGAATCAAGACAATGAAGGCCGGCTTAAAATTTTATCCGGAAAATCTGTGACTCGCATCAAGTTGATAATATAAGTACTCTGCTTGTCAGAATACGTGTTTGTGAACAATTGGACGTAATTTAACGTAATTTGCACTTAACTAACTTGGATATGTCCTTATTTAGCAACTACAAATTTTTGTTGAAAAATTTATAGTTATTTTTTTTTTTTATTTTCTATTGTTTTTTAAATATTTTTAGATATTTAGAAAATTTTTTGTGATTATTTAGAATTTTATAAAATACTGCTTAAAACCCTGAAGAAAAAGTTCAGCTGGATTTCCAGGCTGGAATTCCATATGGACTTTTTAAACAGGTAACATATTTTAATTTTTGTTTTCTCTAGAACGATCATCCATAAAAATTTTTATTAATCCTTCCAAAAATTGTTACTAGTATGAAAAAAATGTTTTTTTTTCTCAGAAAGTATTTATACAAATCTATATTTAATATTCTCAAACATTTGCTAAAGAATTTTAAAAATATATCAACGTGAAATCCCTCATTTTTTAATTTACCTAGATTCTTTTAAATATTTTTTTTCTTTTATTTTTTAAAAGAATATATTTTTACTAACGGTAAAATATAAGTTTAGAAATTTTCTAAACCTCATCTCATAAGAAATATTTTAATAAAACAATGAAAAAATCGATTCTCATAAATCATGATCTACAAAATACTATCACTTATAATTCTAACTACTTAATTTAAAATTTATCATTTTAATAATCTTCTTTCAGAAAGTTCACCAAATACAATCGTCACCTTTAGGACATTACATAACTATCAGCAATAACTGCAGAGCCACTCAAGCAGGAATGACTCTTGCATTTATTATCATCTAAGTTCAATCGTAACAAAAAAAAAGTTAAAAAGCCGCAGACAATATCGCAATCAACCCAACCATCCAGACGCTTCGCACGTTTAACAACGCCAACGTCTAAAATTCCAAATACGTACAAATACCCCCACAAACAAACCCCACGCACACATTCACACTCAAGCGGCATCAAGGTTACCAAATACGCGAAAAAGCGCGGCTCATCACGTGCGCGCTGTATATATCCAACTGCGCCGGTGGCTGCACCACGAGCATAAACACAGCAGCGCGTTTCGCGCCTCATATATGCGTATACCTGACTTTTTTACTGCTCGAATCGAAGAAAAAGTATAAACGATGACAAGCGACGTAGTAAAGGTGCTGGACGGTGGCTTCTCGACCCAGCTGGTTACCCACGTGGGCGAGTGCATCGACGGCGATCCCCTGTGGACCAGCCGGTTCCTCTCCACAAATCCAGACGCAGTTTACCAAACGCATCTTGATTATCTGCGCGCCGGTTCGGACATCATCGAGACCGGCACTTACCAGGCCTCTGTGGCTGGATACATGAAGTATTTGAATAAGACGGAGCAGGAGAGCTTGGATTTGATAAAAACGGCGGTGGATCTGGCTAAGAAGGCAGTTGAGACTTACAAGGAGGAGATCAAGGGCAAGGAGGTGTCCAATTCGGAGCCTTTGATTGCAGGGTCCGTTGGGCCATATGCAGCCTTTTTGCATGACTGTTCGGAGTATACGGGAGGCTCTTATGGGGACATAGAGTCTATGGATTCTATTGTCGAGTGGCACAAGCCCAGGATTGAGACGTTGATTAATAGCGGAGTGGACATGCTGGCCATTGAAACCATTCCCTGCACTAGAGAGGCTGAAGGCTTGGTTGAACTGCTGAAGCAGTATCCAAGTATTATATTTTATTTATTTTATTATTTTTTTTAGGAGTTGAATTGATGTTAATGAACCTGCTTTATTTATTTTCAGATATTAAGGCTTGGCTGTCATTCTCTTGTAAAACAGATGGAAAAAGCATAGCAGATGGTAGCAACTTTAAAGAAGCAGTCCTAAAATGTTATAAATCAAATCCAGGACAATTGCTGGCGTGCGGAGTCAATTGTCTTGCTCCACGTTCAGTAACATCTTTACTCAAAAGCATTAGTCAGAAAGAGATTAATGAGTTTATACCAATGGTTGCCTATCCAAACAGTGGAGAAAAGTATTCCTCTACAACATTTAGCTGGACAATAGACAACGATTTTCATCCACCTGAAGAATTTGTAAAAGAATGGCTAGACATTGGAGTTCGTTATATTGGAGGTTGCTGTAGAACTGGATCAAAAGATATTGAAAGAATTTCTGCAGAAGTCAAGAGTTGGGCTAAAAGTCGTTTAACATAGATTAAGAAATATTATTCCTTATATTTTTTTAGTTTAATCAGTGATTACTGATCTTCCTTTTGTTTCTTTGAGTATGGCTGTTACTTTATACCATCTAGAAATCTTGGATGGTTCAGTGGAATATCTTACAAAAGAAATTGAGTTTTTATGATTTTAAATTATTCATTAATAAAAAAAAAAATATTTTTATTTTTCAAGAAGTATTTTGATGACAGTAAACATGTTAGTGTATTTTATTCATTTAACAATTCATAATCTAAAATAATGCAGAAATGTAATTTTTATACTTTTTGCTACTTATTCATAAGATAATTATATATTTATATCAATAAAATTGTTATAAAATAAAAACTGCATTATAAAATTTATAATTATTTCACTCAAATGAAAATTATTTAAGCAATGATTGTTCATGATATACGTGGATAAATTATATCCTTTAAAATTAAAACTGAAATTATCACAAATAACTCTTGTTTTATAACATTAAGAGAGGATACTTTTTAAAATTATAAGCATTTAAAAAAATTAATAATTTATTTTTTTATATTGTAGGTTCTAAAAAATAATTCTTAATATTAACACTTTTAATTCTCAAAAAAATAATAAAACTATATGCATGATCATAAATTTTATATTTTTACAGATCTGTTTAGAGCCTTCATAATAATCACTTCCATTCACTAACAAAATAATTTAACTTAACTTGCTTGTGCACCTTTGTACATCTTAAAAAGTGTGACATTGTAATCTTTTTAAGTTAAATATAATAGTTTCACTTCAAGTAATAATATATAGTCATTATAATTTTTGTGAAACAACATATTTAAGTAAAATATAATTTGATCACTATCTAGCTATGTCTTTATTACAATTATTACCATCATTCATTATAAACTTTCCTAATTTGATATAAAAATAGGAATATAAATTTCAGTTATACTTTACAAAGACAAGAGTTCGCATTTTCTAAAAATCATTCTATCTTGCACTTAAATTAAAAGACTTAACAATTAAAAAAAGATAATTTTACAAATTTACATGGGATTAGATGGTGGATCTGGAATTTGATGTGTCTTTGCACTTGCATTATTTTGAGTCTCTTGCTTTACACTTATACTACTAGTAATACTGCTTGTACTTAGAGGTTGACTTGGGTTGATTGTGGTATTTGCAGTTGGATTCTGCATATCAAGTTGACTCTGAGCAATATCTTGCAATGCAGCTTGGATTCGCTGCAAAAGTCCCTCACCTTGTCTGACAACCTCTTCAAGTTGCTCAGCTGCCTCTTGATTTTCTTGTTCTAATCTGCTCAGACTTGCCACTTGCAGTTCTTGAGATGATTCTTCACTAGGCAAACTATCAATAAGAGTATCGATATCTTTGGCACATCTTGCAATAAGAGTTGCAAAGAGAGCAGCATAATCTAGAAAAATGTATTTCTAATTTCAAAAAATGGAAGTGTTGAAACAGCAAAATTTGATTAGAAATAAAAAAAAATACTACATAACAAAATTTATGTTTCAATTTATCTTTTAAGCAAAATAATAACTAGTAGTTATAATTTTTCTTTAATTCAATTTTTCATGTACCTATTGACTTAAAGAGCTAGAGCTTCAATTGTAATTTATGCATTATTTTATATCTAATAATAAATTACCTTCTTGTGATTGATTTGGTTGCTGAGGAGTACTAATTCTGTCAAATCCTGGAAATTTACTTGGTGTCGAATATTGTTGGAGAATTCCAACACTGTTACAAAAATGATCAGCTTGCTAGAATGAAATACCAAAAAATCGTTAAATTGTATAAATCACTCCTACAAAAACAATTATTTATTTTATATTACCTGATTAACCATGTCTTGCAATTGAGTTAAACGATCAGCCATTATAACCTCAAAACTTCAACGTACTATCAAAAAGTTCAATTCCACCCTAAGATTCGTTCAGAAATTATTGTTCCTCGTTACTTTATTAAAAACAAAACTGCGAGTGACACTTGACACGTCGATTTAATTCTTCAAATTAACAAACAGCGCTTTAATTACAATAACAATACGTCCAACCAATATCCCTCAGCGTCATTTTTTCCACAACATCCAGAACACTCTGAAGTTGCCAACGTAAAAATTTCGAGATTTAAATGAGAAATAGTAGGTCCGTTCGTTTAGCGAAATTCGAGGTCTCTCATCCTTGTCTAGCGTTAGAAAATAGACGATAAATTAGAAAGAGAGGTGGATAATCATTGGTAGATAAAACAAACCTGTTGTTCACCTAACCTCACGTGTAAGATACGACAAAAACACTTTTTGCGCGAAAAAGCGCGGGCGCTACTTATCCTATACACCGGCGTAGTTTTCAGTAACAAAGAAACGATGGAGCCGAGCTAGTGTTGTGGTTGTTCAGATGTTATTGTTGAATTTTGTTTTATTTTTTTTGTAAAACACGATTGTACGAGCATGTGTCGATAGAATTAGTAGTATATTATAGATTTATAGATGTATATATGCATTGTATCAAGGTTAACCTTATTTTGTTTGATTTCATACATTGTTACAAAGTCAAGCAAACTTACTACAAAATAATGCTGAATGTAACCTGCTTGCATCATTTGATTTATACCTGACAATTCTTTCACAAAAATTATCCACTGTATTTCAAAAGGTATAAAGCATGTCGAAAGTTGTGAAAAAAATGTCGGTCCAACCCACGCTGTCAGGATTGTTTAAGAAAATGGAAAATAAAAAGAAGGCTCCACCCAAGTAACTTACATACAATTTTTAGCTTTTATTTCAATGTTTGAATAATATATTTTGCAAACTAATTTCATAAGTGCATTATTATTTTAGTAGACCAATGCTTATAAGTGACAGCGAGAATGATGAGGAGGATGCAAGTGATACAGAAGATGCGAAATCTTCTGCAAAATCTACAGTTTCAAACTCATCTGTTCCCTGTGATCACATTGATTTAACAAATGTACCATTAGGATTACCACGTAAAAACCTTGCTGTGTCAAAAATGGATTCAATTATATCAATTGTAAGATGAAATTTTTTTAAATATAATAATTGATATAATACTTGTTATATTAAACAGATTTTTGATTATTTAGAATAGTTCCATTGAAGACTATGAAGATTTTAGAAATGAAAAAAAGAATTGTGATTTAAAAGATTCACTTAATGGGAATAAATTGTTAATTAACTCTTCTGATGACATTATAGCTGAAAAAGAAAATGTCATAGGAAAGAATAATATATCTGTTGATTCAGATTTTGAAAAAGAAGATAATAGACAGCCTTTTGTTAAAAGAACAAATGTATTAAATATTGAAAAGTTAAAAATTAAAAAGAGTAGTGGGTCTCCGGCTAGTTTGAATTCTAAGCATGATAATAGTTTCAATTCAGATGGTGATTTTCAAAAAATAATAGATGATTCATCTACTACAGATGATGAAAGTAAATTTGAAAATATAAGCACAACAAAGGCCACAAAATACGTTCAAAAATCAGAAAAAAATGTGATAGACAGTGACTCATCATATGGGCCATCACCTGTAAAAAAAATTACTGAGTCAAAGGAATATTGTTCAACATCTTTAAAAGGCAATAAAGAATTCATTAGTAATAAAAATGAATTGCCAACAAAAACATCAGATTTAAACCTTGGCTCGGATTTAAAGCCATTAGGTTTCAATAAAGAATTGGAAAACTGGATGGATACAATCAAGGCTGATCCTTTAATTGCTTCCAGTAATTTATCTGTAAGTAACAATTAATTTAATATATGTATTTCTTACATTAAAATTAAAAAGAATAAATAGCTGTATTTAATAATTAATACAAAACCATATTTTTCAGACATCTAAGAAAGAATTAGAATCAGGAAAAAATGATCTTAAAGATATTCAAATAGAAATATTAGAAAAGTTCTTTACAGCTTTTGATAAAATTCCTAATACAATTTTGAGTAAGTTTCCTCAATTTGATGCTGAGACTTGTCAACGCTTAAGAAGTTTATATCAGAGGGTAAAAGCAAAAATACGTCGAACTGATAAAGAAATTCTAAATGCTAGCTCACAAGAACAAGAAGAAAATAAAAAGTATATAGAAGATAGGCAAAACTGTCATAATGGTTCACTACATGGTTATGAAGATGAGTTTGACTATATTTCTTCTGTGAAGGAAACTAAACCTTCTTGTAGTAAAATCAACAATAATAGTCAACCAAAATCAGATATTAATTTTGATGATTATTCTTACGAACAAAGTCCAAAAAGTAAAAGCTCATTCTCTTGTAACAATTTAGAAGGTATTTCTAACAATTCACCAAAAATTCAAGATTACAGTCAAAATGAAAAAAATTCTCAAACTCCTCCAGTTCAGAAAAAAAGTCGCTTTCAGCTCAAGTTGCCGGTAAAAGCAACAATAGATCCAAAAGCTTCAAAACAAATTGAAGAAATAATGGAAAAAAATCAACAAAGTAGACTTAGTAATAACTCTACTGCACCTGATTCTGCTTACAAATCGGCCTCGCCATCATGTAGTTTTCAATCTCCCGTTCGTAAGAAAACTGACAACTTTCAAGATAAACAAGAAACTTCACATACTAATGATTTTAATTCTTTTGATACTTGGAAAAGTCCAAAAACGGATAATAGCTCAAAAATTACAAATAATTATATGGGAGGTAATAAACAAAATACTATTGGAGGCAATGCCAATTACAATGATTTTGAAATGGAACCTCAAATTTCATCATGGAGTAATTTTGGTAAGATATTGTTTATCTTTAATATGCTCATTATTATTTTATTAATAAAAAAATTAATAAAAATTAATTATAAAATATTATATTTCAGATGAAGAGTTTACATATGATCCAAATGCTCGGAAACTCGAAAAAACACTCACGCAACAATTATGTGAACTGCCAGAAATAGATAAATCTGAAATTAATATGGTTTCATCTCCCTTTAAAGAAATACAATTAAGTAGGTCACAAAAAAATAAGTCACAGAAGAGTTCTCAAAACAGCATTACTATAAAGAGTAATTCCAGCTCTAGTAGTAGTGAGGGATTACCTCAATTTATTGGAGATTTCCAAAATGACGGTATTAGTGGAGAATTTGATGGCTCAAATTATCCTCATTCTAGAGAAATGTTGAATGTTAGTCATATTTTAAAAATTTTAGCTTTTACTTTATTAAAATAATTATTAAATAAAATTTTTTACATAAAATTTGTTTTTTAATAGGTTTTTAGACAAAAATTTGGTCTCTATCAGTTCAGGCCAAATCAATTGCAAGCTATAAATGCTGCTATTTTAGGATTCGATTGTTTTATCTTAATGCCTACAGGCGGAGGTAAATCTCTCTGTTATCAATTACCTAGTATACTTTCACCAGGAATAACAATTGTAGTGTCACCTTTAAAAAGTCTTATCATTGATCAAGTGCAAAAATTGGAATCATTAGATGTAAGTATTATCGATTTTAAGTTTCATCTTAAATGAATTTCATAGGTACTATTACTTACAGTTTACTTTTAAAAATTTCAAAATATTTAAAAAATATATTTGAATTAATAGGTATAACTTTTTATAAAATATACTTTGTAATTTTATTGCTACAGATTCCAGCAGCTCACATGTGCGGCAACATTACAGATCAACAAGCACAAGCAGTTTACAGAGAAATGGCAAAAAAAGAGAAAGCGCTAAAACTTCTTTACTTGACTCCAGAAAAATTATCCGCCTCGCAAAAAATTTGCAGCGCTCTTACTGCTCTCTATGAGAGAGGATTATTGGCAAGGTTCGTGATTGACGAAGCCCACTGCGTCAGCCAATGGGGGCACGATTTTAGGCCTGATTATAAAAAATTGCGTTTACTCAGAGATAATTATCCAAAAGTTCCCACAATGGCCTTGACTGCCACGGCAACTCCTCGAGTCAGAACAGATATTCTTAATCAGTTAGGAATGACTAGACCCAAATGGTCAGTATATCAATAATAAAAAAGGATTTTGATAAATATATGTATATATTTTGTTTTATTTACGTAAATTTATATTTATCAAAATAAAATTTTGTATTCTTAATGGTAATAAACATTAATTTATGTATTAGGTTTATGTCAAGTTTCAATCGACCGAATTTGCAATACATTGTGACAAGTAAAAAGGGAAAAAATTCTTCTGATGAAATTGTGGAGATGATAAAAAAGAATTATAAAAAAGATTGTGGTATTGTTTATTGTCTCTCTCGGAAAGATTGCGACTCTTTTGCTGATTTACTAAAATCCAATGGAATAAAAGCACTTAGTTATCACGCAGGACTTTCTGATCAACAAAGAATAGATATACAAGGTCGATGGATTACTGAACAGGTGTTGTATATAACTATTGAAAAAAATGGAATGATTTAAAAATATCTAAAATTAAAAATATTCCTATTCTTTTCAAATCGCCACAGATTAAAGTAGTTTGTGCTACCATAGCTTTTGGAATGGGTATCGACAAACCTAACGTTAGGTTTGTAATTCACGCTACTTTACCCAAGTCGATTGAAGGATATTATCAAGAAAGTGGTCGTGCTGGTCGCGATGGAGAAAATTCAGATTGCATTATGTTTTACCATTATGGTGACATGATGAGGCATAGAAAAATGATAGAAATGGATGGCTCTAATTTTGCTGCACAGAAAACTCACATGGATAATCTTTTCAAAATCGTAGCTTTCTGTGAAAATCATACCGACTGTCGTAGAGCTTTGCAGTTAAATTATTTTGGGGAATTGTTCGATCGAAAATTGTGTATTGCTAATAAGCAAACGACCTGTGACAATTGCAGATCCCAGGTAATTTATATTTTAAAATGCGACCAAAAACGTCTTTTTCTTTTAATTATAAATAAAAGAAAGAAAGATGTTTGATTAATCAAATTTTCATCAAAGTAATTGATAATTCGATTATATTTTTGAAGGAAATCTATATAAGCTAAATGTATAGATATATGTATGTATATGTATGTATTGCTAGGCTTATTTTATTTTATTTTTTAAGGGTCAATTCATTGATGAAGATGTTACTGAGGAGGCTAAAGCACTTGTTACACTTGTCAGAGATTTCAATAAACAGAGAAATAACAGTGTTACAATAATATACGTCACAGATGTTTATAAAGGAAGCAATTTGAAAAAAATTAGAGATTCAGGTATGGACATAAACAAAAAATAATTATTCTTTTTCGATTATTAAAATACTAAGGAGTCAATTAATTCTCAAAAATATAGGTCATGACCGACATCCTTTGTATGGCAATGGCAAATCTTGGACTAAGTCTGAAATTGAAAGATTAATGCATAAATTAGTTATAGATGGCTATCTTAAAGAAAATTTATATGTAAACAATGAAATTACTTGCTCTTATGTCGGAGTTGGACCCAATGCTCAAGAGCTCATGACTTCCAACAGTATTAAGGTAATTATGAAGGTTTTTAGTAAAGTTAGCATGAAAAATATAACATTACAATTTTTATTTGTTAAAAATTATTTAAGATTTTAAGGTAGATTTAAAGAATAAAATGTTTTATAGTACTTCATAAAACTCTTTTATAGATTCTTTTGCAAGTAAAGAAAGCAAATGCAACAGCATCATCATCCGGTATAGCTACAGTTTCTAGAAGTTCGGCTACTACTGACTACAGCAGTGGAAAACAAGACTACGACAAAGAAATGAATGAGCTGAAACAGAAATGCTATACAGAATTAGCTGAAATTGTTAACGGCATCGCTGGCGCTTTAGATGTTTCAGCAAATTCAATCATGAACATGGTGGCTTTAAGAGCAATGAGCCAGCAACTACCGCGAACCGAAGAAGAAATGCTTAGGATACCGCACGTCACCAAAGCTAATTTTGACAAATATGGTAAAGCTTTGCTTGATATAACTCAAAAGTATGCAGCAGAAAAATGTGGTCAGTATCATAATAAATAAAATAAATTTCACAAATTGGCTAAAATAAGGTTTTTTATCTTTTTATTATGCATATTAGCATTGTTAGCTGAACAAGAGGAAGCAAAAAAAGCTGCTGCTGCAGCAGTTCATTATAGTGACGAAGACAACGATTGGAGTGAAGCTGGAAGTAATGCATCAGGATCTACTAGAAAACGAAAAAGTGGTTTTAAGGGAGGCGCTTTTAAAAAATTCAAACGAAATACTGGGGGTAGAGGCGGATCAAGGTAAAATTTAATCAATTATAATTGTAGTAATGTAATGGCGAATAAGCTAAATCAATATAATTTTTTTCTTAAGTTCTTTTAACGAATGTATTTCGACTTACACGAAATCTTTACGTCGCTTTATACAATTGTAATAAGTATTTAACAAATTCTATCTAAAAATAACTCGACATTAAAAGAAAAAATTATAAATGACGATTTTTATGAAACTTGACATAGAAATGTTAAAAATAACAAAAAACATAAATTAAAATAATAATTTTGATGACATATACTTTAGAGTAAAATAGGTTGATGTTATTTATTACATCTCGACAGCTCAGCTCAATATCAATCTTTTTTTAATAATTAGATAAATATTTACTCGTTTGCCCGCCTTTCTTTCCTCTTCTCTAGTTTCTTACGTTTTTGATACATATTTCAATGTCATGTATGTTAATTTCTCGTTAAAATAATTTGAAAGGAAACTTGATTTAACTTATATATGCTGTAATATTTTTATAAACATATTTTTTAAATAATTTTTTTTTCAGTAAAACCTCGGGAAAGGCTCGAGGTGGTAGTTCGTCGAGAGGCAAGGGTAAAGGAACAGCGGCATCCAAGGCTGGACCTGGTCTTGTTGAATTTTCACAAAAGAAACAATATCAAAATTATCCAGGCCGTTACGTAAATCTTATTTAGCTAAATTTCTGTTTCTATTAATTTATTTTAATTTATATTGTCTTGCGTTCAAATTTACTATACGATATATATTTCATATTTAATGTTATGTATTTTGATCTATTATAAAAATTTATGTTAATATCGTACAGTCGAAACATAGAATATTTAAATTAAAAATATATTTAGTGTGTAAATCTTGTGTAAATAAGAGTAAAATGTTTAGTTTTATATTTTCATACAGATAAATAAATTTTCTTAAGAATTTTGATAATAAAAAATAAATACTGTTTGTATTTAATTTAAAATTTTTTTTTCTAGCTTACACATTACCTTACATGCTAATAAATTTTAACATAAAACAAAATCTAATATAATTCTGGTTGTGCAATTCGAGCTTCTCTATTTTCATTTTTTAAGTGCTTTTTGAGTAAGTCCATTATTTCATTATCAAATTCTGGTGGTACAGGTTTTACTTCTGCAGCCCAATAAAATATGTCCCAATCATTTGAAGGAAGATTAATTAAGCGATCATATAGTTTCAATTGTTCTTCATTAAAGCCTTCTAAATATTTTTTAGCAAATGTACTAAGAACAAGACCATTTTCCAGCATGCCTCTTTTACGTGATTGATACAATAATCTAGTAATAGAAGCTCAATTAATAAAATAAAATAATTTTTTTAATTAAGATTGTTAAATTATTATAGAAATATTTTTAAAAAGCATTTTAACATTTATTAATTAAATTACCAAATTAAATGTTTTGTTTAGTAAATAAAGTAAAATAAATATAAATGATATAAATTTTATGTGGATAAATAATATTATTAATATTGTTGAACTTAAACATTTACCGAGCTCTTTTAATAGTTAGGCTTTCTCCTTCCCTTTCAATATATGGTGGTATATTTGGCTCTCGACCTTCTGGATGTTGCAAATCATAAGGTTCTTTATTATTTATTATGCAAGTTGCACAAATTCTCCTTGCAGCTGCAAGAGGTCTAACCTATTAGATATTTTTAGAAATGTCTTGATATATATAAATTTTATAAATTTTATGCGATTTAATACAAAAACTAAATTCTTTACCAATAAATGGTTACTCCTTAGAATGTTATTCATTTTTCTTTAATAATTTTATGTCAAAGTTATAAACTTGAATTCAAATCTTAGACTAAGTAAACATCTACAGACATATAAATACATTACTTTGAACAGTTTTCTTTCTTTTCAACAGAGTGTGGCAGCACTGGGCATAAATGCAAACTCAATTAAAATGTATTAATTATATTTTATTTCAGTCAATTTCTTTTAAATAATAATAACATCTACATTTATCTTTTGATATGAGTGATATTATAAATTTTGTTATTTTTTCATTTTGCTACAAACAGTAAACATTAACTACAACTTGATTTTTACACTGTAAGTTATAAGGCACAAATAAAAAAAAAAGTTTGTGAAAAAAACAACATACATATTTTATTACTTACAAATGTAATCATTCAATAGTGAAAACCATTCATTCATTTTAATTACACTGTGTCAATAGTGAGAACAAAGTAGAACCAGAATAAACGTGGCTGTTAAAAAGTTCTTTTAATACAAATAAATAACTTAAAGTACATGCATCATTTTTTTCCAGATTTCTTTATGCCACCGGTAACAAGAGGGCCCTTCTGACCAGCTTTTTTCGCAGCCTCTGCAAGAGCTTTTTGCTGCTCCTTCTGCTTTTGCTTGAAGGCCATATCTTCATCGTCTAATTCTTTTGATTCCTTTTTCGGGGCCTTCAGAGGCTTTTTCTTTCCACCCTCTCGTCCAGACATTCTAAAACGGAAGTAAAAAAACAATAAAGCACATTTAACAAGAAAATTGATTATTATACAAAGAAATACTAAAAATTTTATTTATCATAAAAATTAAACATCAAAATAAAATAACAATAAGGAGAAAATTATTCAAAGCACTGTGTTTCTAAAAAACACATTATTTTCTGTAAATTAAACTTAAGTTTCTTCAAGTTTGCACACGACAACACACGATAAGTTAACCTCAAACTTCGCGAACGTTCCTCCAAATCTCTCAAAAACCGCCACCCCCACAATCCCTCACTTCCTCCGCACTCCCTCAACCTTCACCCCATCCCAAACACCCAATCACCCAAATTTTCTACTTACTTCAACAAATATCCGCACCGCAAAAAAAAACAGATCCGAGCGAAAAAGTCACGCGAGCCAAGCGTTCTCACCACGCCGTGCTAACACCCCCTCCATCGCGCGCATTTCCCACATTCCCGGAAACCAGGCCGTTACCAATCGTCGATAAAGCCGCAGTCTCGAGAAAAACAGCGCGCGGCGCGGTGTCGACCTCTGCGCGAGATAAACAGCAGAGGCAGAACAGCTGATCCGTCAGATGATCGTCAGTGCAGCCAACCTTGCCTTCTCGCACGCACATCGCGCCTCGCTCGTCTCCGCGAGAGAGAGCCAAGTTTCGTCCGGACTTTTCTCCTGGAAAAACTCGTTGACAGCTCGCAGCTGGCCAGCCGGCGCGTTCCTCGATGATTTTCCGAGCTTACCCCGGGCTCTGATCGGCCGGCCAACGATTCGATCGCGCGGTGCGAGCTCGCGAAAAGGAGAAGCCGCGCGCGACTGCAGTTTATACGTTCCTTTGTGGCAGAGAGCAGAAGAGCCAGGCGGCGCCGACGGACAAACGGCAATCGATATAATGTCGGCCCAGCGCACAAAGGAAACGCTATTTAGGTCTTGATAGCGACAGGCAGCCTCAGCTTCGGTTGCTGGACCTTTTTTTCTCTTTGTTTTACTATTACTTTTTTTTTCTTTTAAGGGGAAGTCGCGATTTTAAGGCGAGGGCAGTGTTTTATTTTCTCGGCTTTTTTTCGAGATAGGGAGCGTTTTGTACTCGCGATTGGACTTGCCTCGCTCCCCGAGCGACTGGCTCTGGTCGTTCTGGATTTTTTTCTTTTTTTAAACGGAGTATATGTTGTTTGATTTTAAAATAGAGAGGGAGGATGGGATAGTCATATCGTTATTTTAGTTTTTTAATTCGATAATTTGGAGGAGCCGGAGGCTCCGATTTTTTTTTTAATTGAATACCGAGCCGCACCGCCGCGGCGGCTGATTATGAGAAAAAGGTAGAAAAGAAGGGTAGAACGCGAAAAAGAAAAGGAAGCTTGTGAGAGTCCGTTAAATAAAGCAAATGGAATATCAGTAAAAAGAGCAGCAGATAGCGGCTGTAATTGACTCGAAGTAGGCCTCAGTTGAGAAGAGGAGAAAAAGGAGGAAAGGATAAGGCGAATGTCTCATTTTGCTCCGGCTCCCTGACAGGCCACATACGTTCGATTCTCTGCACTTGCTTATTGAGTAAGTATGACTTAAATATGAGGATTGTTTGGTGCTAAAATCGTTAGAGGTTAGAAGTGTTTCGGGCGATGGTTGTGAGGATCGGGAAAAAATAATTTTAAACGATTTCGAGTATGAACTTCTTGGTTTTCGAATAATAATTACAATTTCTTTACTACGATATAAATAATTTAGGATTTTATTGTACAATGTTGATATATTTAGAAATTAAAAAATAAAAATTAGCTGAAACAAAAGTTTATAGTGTTTTTCATAATGAAAATTCAATTGTTTTTAATTAAAAAGAGTAAAAAAAGAAAAGTATTATAAACTACAATATCATAGACAATTTTGTATGTATTAAACAGGGTTTTATATTATTTAACAATAGTTTTCCCAAATATTCTAAAAAAATTATTTCTGTGACTTTAATTATTAAAAAAAAAAAAAATATACTGCATAAGTAAATTAGAAACTACATGGTTTAAATACTAGTTCTAATTATTCGTAACATGAACTAACAATAATATTCTTCAAGTTTATTTAAATTATAAAAAATATTTATCTCAATTATTATAAAATAAAATTTTTATAGAAATTTAAAATATGATGCAAAAGGTTGATGAATAATCTTTTAAAAAATATTCTATATTAATTCATTTAGATTCGTTCAATAATTTTAAGTGCTTTACAAAGTAATGTATGTATCTGCCTTTTCAAATAAGACTATGAAACGGTTGAATGCATTTACAGTATTAGGTAAAATAATAAATTTAAAGAACTTTTCTACCAACTTTAGAATATATTAAAAGTATTTTTTGGCAAATTTATGATTTTTTGCGAATATAATAAAATATTTTTCAATTCTTTTATTGATAAATAGAAAAAGTACGAATTTTTACTTTTTTGAAATTAAAGTTTTCATCTCTTTTCTATATTTATAATTTACGGTAATTCTATTAAAATAAAAAACATTGAAATTTCATAATATAACAGCTATTATTCATTTAAGATACTTAATAAATGTAAATAGATAAAAATTATAATATTTTTATCTACAATTTAATGCTAAAAAATAGTATAAAACTGGAAAACGGATCACTAATATCTGTACAATCTTTCAAAGAAATAACTTTAGTATTTCATGTAATTATATCAAATAAACCAATATCCTAAATCCTCTACTACTTGCGCACCGAAAAAAGCTTTAAATTCAAATTTACCATATTCCAAACCCCCACCATCAACAATGAAAAAAACAAAACAAAATTTCAAAACCCCTCCCGTGCAGCCACCAAAAAATTCCACTCCCATCACCTAATTTAAAAGTCTGTTTTCCCTCTGCTTTCCAGGCGCTTTCCATCGAAATCTTTCCACTGCACTATCGCCTCGTCGCCTCCATATCCCACATAATCAAGCGCAGCGCGCACGAGCCCACATATATATCCACAGCAGGGAAAGTCGCCAGAGTGGGAGTTATACACGACGTCGCTCCGGTCTCTTTGTGTGCGCGCTGTGCTCACACGCAGCGAGTTGGCAAGCCTGCTCTTGCTGTCAGAGAGCGAGCGAGAGAGAGAGAGAGAGAGAGAGAGAGAGAAAGAGAGCTGGTAGCTCGCTCGCTATTCCTGGGCCAGTTGGCAACAGACCATCGTCCCGTTCGGATCGCTGGCCCGCGTGCGCGCGCCCGCTACCCAGACACGCAGCCGAATGTGCTCCCGAATGAGTTGGACTGAGCAGCAGCTGAGGCAGAAGGATATGACATCCATGGGAGGAGCTTTAGGCGCGGAAGAAGGGACTTGCTTATCGTGCGTGCTAGAGTAGCAGACGTTGAGAGAAACCGTACGTGTCCAACGCACACGCTCAGTTACGCGTGTGAGAGAGAGAGAGAGCTCGGAGAGAGGAAGAAGGAGAGAGAATTGTGCGTACATTTCCCGAGGGGACGAAGCACAGGCAGCAGTATAACGCAGCAGCAACAGTAGCAGCATAACATACACATACAGAGAAAGAGAGAGAGAGGGAGCAGTGAAGGAAGCAGCAGCAGTCATGGGGCCTGATTCGAACATTTGACCCATGGCTCTGGGCAGAGGCGACTTCGGTGTTGTTGTTGTTGTTGTTGTTGTTGATGTTTGATTCATTGTGTCTGTGAGTACGAGATTCGGAGAGCCGAGGAAATATCGGAGGAGCGCGTTATCATCCGCTGGTCTCTCAAGTGCTTTCGATCGGTGAGTACATGCCCATTGTTATTATTATATACCAGCACAGCCTGCTGCTGCTGCTGGCGCTGCTCAGCAGCTCGGCCCTCCCTCCCTGCGCCTTCCTCCACCTCTGTCTCTCTCTCTCTCTCTCTCTTTCCTCTGTGTGTTCGATCGACTGGCCGTGTATGCGAGCCTGTCTCTGTCTATGTGTGTATGTTCACCATATTGCTGGCTGCTCCGAGAGAGCTGCTGTTGCTGCCTCGACATCAATACTTTTCTACAGCTCTTCTCTCTCTCTCTCTCTTTCTCGCTCTTCTCTCCTTTCCCCTTTCACTCGGGACTCTCTGCCTCGACACACACCGTGGCCCAGACCAAGTGCCAAGGGGGGGCCTCGCTGTTATATAGCCTCCGCCTGCCTCATTATACATTCGGCACCCTTTTGCGATCCGTCAATTAGCACAAGCGAGCGAGCGAGCGAGCGCACAGCTGTGCCGTGTCTGCGCCTGCTCCGCTTTTCTAAATTCGGCTCTTTAAATTTCGAAAATAATCACACCAGCGCGCGCCCACGACACAGCGCAACAGCTTTTTTTAAAGAGCTCACGAGAGCGCTGAGCTACTGGGCTAGTCAGAGAGGGATGTAATTAAAAGGAAAGCGCAGTGGAAAAGCGCAGGTGGGCATGAGAAGGAGGTGACGACTGCAGCCTGTATAGGTGCATATACACACGCACACGAGAGACGCGCAGGATCAAAACAAAGAGAGCTTTGGCGACGGCATATGTATATATACAGCGCGGCGCTGCAGGGGCCGCACACGGCACGCCTGAAAAAAAGGCCCTTATGGAAAGAACCCAAACAAAAAAAGAGAGCCGCTGTCGACTCTCTGTATCTCACGTGTGCGAGCACGCTTGTATATACATGTATATATACTCGCACACACATACACCAGTGCCAAAGCCTTTTAAAAGCCAAATTGCGGACTGTATAAGGCTGTGTGTGTATATATATGTATACTTGCGCTACTGGAAAATCACGGGTTCAGCCGGAGTCGCAGTAATTCTAAACGCGAGCCCCTCGAGGGAGTCCCTCTCTCTCTTTCTCTCTATACACCGTCTTTCGTCTCGTGTGTGCGCAATAACCTATAGCAGGGCGCGTGGGGTGATTGCCTGAGCGCACTCTATGCATGTGTGCGTGCGCACGCCTGTGCATGTCTGTGTATACGGGCGAGAGAAGCTGTCTCTCTCTCTTTCTCTCTGCCTGTTTTTCTGCACACACTTGTATGTATACGCGCTCTCGCTTGTCAAGTCTTTTCTCTCTCTCTCTCTCTCTCCCCTCTTTCTCTCTCTCTCTCAGCAGTTGCACGACACACAACTCTGTCCCGTTAGCGCTTTCGATGGCTGGTCCCGCGGAGAGAGCGTGAATTTTATCTGTATAGGACTCGCCTTAATTTCGCGATTCAGACCCCCCTTCTCAGCTGAAGCCCAAAGATGACACCCGCGCTGTATTTCCAGACGAGGAAGGGTTGACCCGACTTGCGCATTTGCATATCAAGAGAGAGAGAGTGGGAGAGAGTACTTACTTAGCAGGCTCTGTATACAGCCGTAGTATGTATTTTGTTGTGAAGAGGAGAGGGGGGCTTTTTTCGGGTTGGTTTGAGAGAGACGGCGGGCTTTATTTTTGCGCGCTGGGTATTTTTAGGTATTGCCAAAGTGTTGACGGACGCCTGCCTAGGAGAGTGCGGTGTATATAGAGTGGAGGCAAAGTTGCAGGGTTTTCGGTTTTTTTTGTTTTGTTTTTTATTTTGCGATCGGAGGGACGTGAAAAGGAAATTTGTACTAGTGGTGTTTTAAATTTAGCAGGATTTGATTGGCGGTGTGGAGATTTTAAAAGAATTTCTTTGTTTGTTTCATTAAGTTTAATTTTTGGAGTAAGAAATTTACTGTTACCATATGCTTAAGGTAGAGTTGCATAATGGTTGAAGCAAAGTGATTTATGTATTTAAAATAAAAAAAATTTTTAAATCCTGCATTCTTTTTTATCGATTTATGAGATGGAAAGTTAAAGTCGTTGAAGTTAAATTTTTATTATCTGTTTAAAAACTTTTTTGCGTTAATAAGCTTTTTCAATCTACTTTTTTTCAGAGTTTTTAATCCAGTACAACTTTTCGATTAAATGAACTTTATCAGTTTTTTTTTATTCTCAAGGTCTTGATCTAAATTTTAAAATAAACCTATTTAAAAAAAAAACTTTTCGGAGTATTATACTTATCTTAGTATAATATCTTAGTAGTAGATCGGTTTATATTGTACAACTGTGCTCCAAAATTTACGTCATCTTTGAATGTCTGCCATCAATTAATTTTTTTCAAAAACTGCTTTATCGAACATATTTTTAGGTAGCGATACTTATGCATTCAATAATTATGCTTTACAATTGAGGTAACAAATTTATTCATAAAACAAAATAAATTCAAAGATATTCTTAATATAGAAACCATACTCGATTAAAAATTAGTAGACTGATACGTTCAATCAATTTTGAATGCTTTTTAGTGAGAATATTTTTATCTATAATTTATATTATATAATTTACACACTGAACAAACAACAAATAATCCTGTATTATGAATTATTAAAGTATCTCGTATAATTCGTGTAAAAAAAAAAAAAATTAAAACTCTTGTTAAACGTACGATTTTATTATTATAAGAAGAGTGCTTGTATATTCTCATTGTAATAATAAATAAGAGTTATTTTCTTGTTAAATGAATATCTAAATATTGTTAATGTAAAAATATTTTTTCCTTTTTCATTTCCTACTTTTATTAAAACTTTGAATTTATGTTTAAATTTCATTCTACTTCTAATGTTAATATTACGTTTTTTCAACAATAAGAAAAAATTTCTAGTGCTGATAACAATAATTTAGAGTTGAGAAATTGAGTTATAATAAATTTTAGTAACGTTCTAGTAATTACTACAAGAATTTTGTCACAAAGTATAAAAGATATTGATGTGCACAAGTTGGCAGCTGTGCAGAAACTTGCCGCCACTCTCTTTAACATTGTAAATATATTGCTTTTTGATATGTTTTATTTTTACATTTTTCGAAGCGATAACGATATTTAAAAGCCAAGATAATGCACGTATGATGTCACTAAGCTAAATTCTGTTAAGGCATTACGTCATAATGAAATTAACGTTTAATTACTTCCGTAACCTTCGTTCGGTTAAAAAGGGAAAAAACATTACAAAATCAGTCATTGTGTTTGTAAGATTCTTAAATGATTAATACAATTTTTATGCAAATGTATGGTTTCCAAGAAAAACTATACACTGAGAAAAATATTGTAGAAAAAATTGCTATATTTTTATCAAAGTGCATATCCATCATTGTATTCTAATAAAAATTACTATAAAACTATTAATTTTTGCTAGGTTTTATCAATTTTTACTATGTTACATAGTAATTTTTGTTACGATTATATATATTAAAATTTGTTATAAATTGAGTATGTATCCAGTTTAGTATAAATTATTTTTCCTAAAAACGTAATAAAATTTCCAAAACATTTTTCTTAGTGTAGCAGAAAATGTTTTACTACTTTAAAAACTGTAATTATTTATTTAGATTTTAATTTACGCTAAATTGCAGTGTTTGACAGATCACTTATCTGTCCTTATCAACGTTGCTCAAATACAAAAGATAAAATAAATTTTTAATTTTAAGCTTTTAAAACTCAATCAAAATATCTATTTATATTATTGGGTTTAAAATCATATCAAGTTCATTATTAATTTTAAACTTCTTCAAAATTAAATAAATGTAATTCAAATTATTTCTGGTTTAAACTGACATGTATAATTTTTGTTCTTCCTCTGTTCAATGCAGGGGCTAGGTTGCATCATACTTTGAGCCTCCCATACACGTTTCCGTTCAAGTTTCAACTTGATATTTTGTACAGCACATTCTTTCGTTTTGTAATATTTATATGTCAATTCTTCATTTTTATTATAACAAAAAAAACTTAACAATAATCGAAATATTGCCTTACGAATCATTAAAAAAAATTTTTTTCAATAATGATTTCAAACAATTTTGCAAAGGCAGATTAACTTTCGTAGATTAAAAATCGTTCCCTATCTATTTCTATTCTCATAAAAACTTCTGCCATGATATTCTATCTTCTTTTATCATCAGAAATAAAACACAAGACATAAAACTTGTAATTATCTCTCGCTTCCTTCAAATAAACCTACAAAAATCACCGCAACTCCAGATCAAACTTCTCGAAACTGTCATAAAAAAACCACCCATCAAAACGGCCAATCTCAATCCACGTCCAGCTCTCATTCGGCTCTCCCGTGACTTTTTGCATCTGCCAGAAATTTTTTCGCGAAATTTTCTCTTTCTGTTTCTTCGACTTGTATTCCTGTTGGACTGGTCTGGAACTGCTCACGGAAAGATCGCACGTACCGTTAGGGTTTTTCGATCGGCGCTGCAAGAGAGCTACTTTGGCGCTTGCACGCTCGGCTCTTCGTGCACGTTTTGTATATACGTATATGTTAGAAAGGAAGAAATCGAGTTTGGTCGTCGCTGCCTCTCCCACCTTCCGCCTCCCTTTTTTTTTTGTCATATTTATTACGTTTCTCTTATCTCGGCGGGGCCGGGATGTGGGTTAAGGTTTCGTGAAAATTGAAAGCCGTAAAAAAGCGTCGAGCGGAGAAAATGAAACTCGGGGAATGAAATGTCGAATTATATTGTGTAATCTATATAAGTGTGCTTTACACTCACGCGAGAGAGCGCTTCAGTGGGAAAGGATATGAATTTTGGAAAAATCGAGCGAAGGAAATTTTAGAGATTAATTTGTACCTTCTTTTATTTAAATTTGGAAAAGACTAATTTATTTTATTAGAATAATGTATTAGTTAATAGTTTGATGAGTTAAAGGCAATTAACCAACTTAAAACGGTATTATAAAAACTAATGGTTTCTTAATTACCTTTTCATTTCGCAGCCGAAATAATATTTCAAGGCGCAGCCTGCATCCCCAAGCTCTGAAATCATAAAAACGTCGTAAAAACTTGGATCTCGCAAACCTAAATAATCTATACCCCAAATCCTATACCCCAGCGAGGTACTCGTAGTAATTGCATCAAGTCGGAACTATTTCGACGCGAACCGCTCCATATATCCGATTAAAACGAACCCCTCTGCAAAAAAGGGGATTCGAATTTCGTCACTAGCTCATGTGCGCGCGCAATATTTCTTGCCCCCCCCCTTCGTGATTTTCCGCGACTGTAATTCAGCGCAAAAAGTCATTAAATAACGATCATCATCAATCGGCTTGCGCGAAGCGGGGAAAAATGTAATTACGGAGTTAAATAACGAGGAAATCGAAGCCTGAGAGAGGCTGTATTAAAAATAAAGGTTGTTTAATTGTCTTTAATTTAGTGATGTAGTGATTATAACTGGACTGAAAAGAAATGTGTTAATTTTTGTATTAACTTTTAATAGTAATTTATTATCATTGCGGCAACGTAATATATGAAGTTATATATGAAGATTATGAATTTAATTGGACAGTATATTATTGATTTCTGTGAAGTACATTTTTACTTTAGTTAAGTTAACGCCTAAAAAGATTGTTACAAAAAACATTTTGATTGTCCATAATATTAATGATTTTATGGTTAGTGTCGTGTTATAAGGACAATGAAAATGATTCATAAACTATCTTGAATCATAAAAACGCAACCTCTAAGTCACTTTCATTGTTATTTCTCATTAGTTTCGCTCGTATAATGTATAAATTATTAAGATGCCGTAAATAACTTTACCCTTCTATACATAAAATGAAATAATTATACCGCGCACACCACAGGCCTTTTTTCTCTATTACAACTAATTCTATACTTAAAAAATGCAAACATTTAAAATATCACATAAAATTCCAAAAGTCACATAGCAAACATTTTAAAATGAAACTTCGGCAAAGCGTCGTCCTCCTTTGTCCTCCCCGTCTCTCTTAGCTCTCTTTCTTCACCTACCTGTCCTACACGAAATTTAAGCCATAGACGCAAAGATCAAACAAAGACGCATACATCTAAATAAAAAAATTATTAATGAATGAACAAAGCCTGTCTATCCATTCTTCCGATACGTCCAGCTGCCTATATTCTCGACTCTGAAATTAACATGAATGAAAAAACCATTTTTTTCACAACAATCCGAGTGCATATATATGTATATTACGCACGGTGCACTCCTTACAGGCAGTGCGCAAAGCAGCTCGCCCGCTAGCTTCGTTGCACTGCGGCGTTTCCTTATGTCGGTAATAGCACACGAGGAAACGGCTGACGGTGCATGCGTTTATTCTCGTAACATATTGCGATTCCGCGGGCACGCGGGAATTTTGCAAGTTTCCTGCCCGCGCGTGCCGAGGCCGTGTCGCGTCTATAGCGGCCAGCTGTATTATTCCATTCGATGCGTCGAAGAATTACTGCGTGCTTTCTTTTTTTCTCTCGTAGGTTTTTTAGGACTTTTGTGGGAGTCGGGGAGAGGTTTTGCCGGGGATTACGAGTTTTGCGTTTATGTAAAAGTTTTCCGCGTAATTAGATTTGCGCGAAAGCGCTACTTTTCGTTATGAAACGGAGCGCTCTTTGAGAAAAAGTTGAACGATAAATAATATTTATGTAACTTTGGAAATGGGAATGCAATTCTTTTTTATTCAGAGGCCGCAAGTCGTTAACCCGTTATCTTTGAAGTGGTATTAAAATAATCTCGAGAATACTTTTTTTTTCCTGAATACATTGTCGCGTTGTGGACAATGTAAATAATAATGACAAAGGAGGAATAATCTCCGACAATACACAGTTCAATTGGTTTTTTAAAGTTTTAGAGTATTATTCCACAACTTTTAATTCACGTTTAATCTACCCTTACTCCAGAATGTTAATTTCAAACCTTAACAGTGACAAAACCCCGATAACATCCTTAAACAGACCAACTTATCAAAACTTTTCGTCCACCGTCTAAAAATATGCTTAACAAAAAAGGCAAAATTCATCAAAAGTCCCAAGCATCTCCCCGAATCTCCTTCCTCCAAAAATACAAAGTTCACGCCACTTCCAGCGTCTCCCAGAAGCCCAGCTTAGCAAAACGAGCGCCCTGGCATCTCTCGCATTTCCTAAAATCGTCCAAAAGCTCTGTACCAAACGAAGCCAGCGCATCAGCTATCTGCATACACAAACTCGGCTCGGCTTACTCTCGGTGTAACCTTAAGGTATATCCACGAGAGAGGCAGGGAGAGTCAAGCCAGAGAGTCTCTCTCGGCGGGGCCGCGCTCACAATCGTGTAAACGAGTTGACCTACATTGGCCTGCTTTCCTCTCGCGCACGGCTCTGCTTTGTGTAGGTGCGTCCGTGTGCATGCGCCTGTGCACGGAAACGTGTATTCGAGTTACATCGTTTAACGAGCTCCCTTTACTCGCGGCCGCGACAATTTGAGCTTTGTCATAACGAGGGCAGCCGCGCCAAGTGTCGGCTCGCTTTGTATACGTGCCCGCGACGTGGAATTCTGATTTCCGCGTCGGCGGGCCGCCTTAATTTTTTTATGGCGATTGGATATTTCGAGGTGCGCGCGTGGTGATTAGGAGGATGTAGTAGCCAGAGGGATCAGAGAGAGAGAAGCCAGGCTCGCTGCAATCGTGACGAATCGGTGAATCACGCGCGACTTTCGTGACGCTTCGATCAACACGTAGCTCTCTGCTGTGAAACGCTGTTTACAGAGACGTGCCCGAGCGAGGAAAATTTTTTTATATATACACACACATCCATCGTGCATCGCTCGTGGAGATACATCGAGCGCACTCGGGGAATTTAGAGGATTGATACGGTCTCGGACACGCGCGGAGTCGACGTCGCGCGCGAGTTTTGCATGCGGAAAAATGGCCGAGCGTTTGGAAACGGCTCGCGCTCTACTTTGCGGGCGATTTTAAACTGTATAAGTTGCTGTTTACCTTTATACCCGTCCCGGGCAAACAGAATGTAGGCCGGATTTATTCGAGTTAAAAGCCCCATGACGTCATGATGCTGCTCTCTTTCTCTATGCGCTGGCTATCGCGATCTGACGTCATTCGGCAGGAAGGACTTTTATCGTCTTTCGTTTTCCAGATAAAGCTAAAGTTTCGAAAGTTTTATAATTGCGTTTCGCGGGATGGGTCTTAGAAGTTGTCGGAGGTGTATAGAAACGCGTGCTGGGGCCGAAGTGAAAAGCAATTAACTGGTAAAAAGTAATGGCTCATTGGATTATTAGTACGCGGAAATTCAGCTTCCGCGGCAAAGTCATACTTTTTCATGCGCTTCTCAAGCTCGATAACTCATTCTTACATCGCCTCGGCGAATTATTTCGATGCACATCGCGACGGCTTAGTCACTTACCATAACCGATTACGCACCGGATCACTCATCACCTGACTCGAATCCCTCGCGCGCACCTGAAAAAATCCAAAACATTCTACAGCTCGCTCACTGCATCCTTACATCGCTATATACATACACAAAGCGTCGCGACTGACCCAGACTCCGCGCCGACCAGTAGATCATCGCGACCCAAATTAGCCCTCCACCCCAATCG
The DNA here is from genome assembly GCA_900480035.1 of Eupelmus urozonus. NCBI lineage: Eukaryota > Metazoa > Arthropoda > Insecta > Hymenoptera > Eupelmidae > Eupelmus > Eupelmus urozonus. Next base: position 98,717 of record UELX01000058.1, on the reverse strand, counting down.
CTCCAAAATTTTCGGCACCTACAAATCGCAATTAAGGAAGTTCGCGTCCCAATTAACCGACCCACATTTCCACTCTCGCCGGCGGAGCAATTTTCATAATGATTTTCGAGCTCGCGCTTCTGCCGAGGAGCAGCAGATTTATGTAACTCGTTCGCGTTATTGTACAGCTCTCGTATATATGCAGGCGAGCAGGCAGTTTTGCAGCGCGCCGCGCGAATCTTGGCTCACGACAATTGCGATGCCGCAATATTCGCCTTTCGTAATTATTCCGCGATATTGCGATTCGGCCCTCTTGCATAAAAGCGCCGAGTCTCTCCGGCTCTGCAGGTGCGGGATAGGCGAGAGATACTTTTTAACGGAGTTTGAAAATTTTTGTCCGGGCTCTGCTGGAGGGGGCGAGTTTCGAGTTGCGTTTTAAATTTATGCGCAGGAGCGAGGCGTTTGTTTCTGGAGTAGTTTTACGCTCGGTGCAGTGGCGGCTATTGTTATTTTAATAGTGCCGAATAGTAATTTGCCGGGGAATTATACGGCGCGTGCTAATCTTTTTTTTTGTCGTTGAGCTTTTTAGGTCAGACTCGGCTCTCTGGTGGCTTTCTGAAAGTGAAACAGTATTCGCGCTTTTTGAAGTTACGGCGACGGATTGTGTCTGAAAAGCCGAGAAACAGCCGGAGTGCTTTGTGTATGGCTGGCGTTATTAATTATAAAGGCTGACGGGAAAAGTGTACAATTGGATTTGAATTTTTTTAATTAGAGAAAATTACTCTGAGGTCGTCACTCTTGGCCCGTTTAATTCTGCGACTGCATCTTGAAACGGAAAATTCCTCCCTGTTTCCGTGTATTCTCTTCTACTGTGAAGAAAAGTTGTTATTTACACAGAGAAAAAAGTGTATACTAAAAATTCTTAAGCTTTCTGTCAACGCTGGCACAGAATTGCAAGTAATATAAAAATTACATCCTAAGACACACCAAAATTTACTAGTATAACAATAGCAAAACTCTTTTCTACAATTTATCAGCCCTTCATTTGCGCACTACACACTAATTTTCAACAAATCGTTTTCTCCTTGCAGCACCACGCACACAAACAGCGCGCGAGCGCAGAGCGAAGCCTCGGCCATTAAAAAAACGGAGCGCGCCTTATATTTCCTTTTAAGCTTTGCGAGACGTGTCGCATTACGTCAGTGTGGCTCGCTGCTCTCTCAAACACCGCGAGCGCGCTTTAGGGCCTGCTCTTCTATCTGTAACTTTCCGCTCTCTTTCTCTCTCTCTCTCTCTCGCTCTATTTTTTTTCTCTCGCTCCCGCGCCATTATCTATATATCTCGATGCGTCGCCGCGATGCACATATATTCGCCAACTGCACGCGCGCTCGCCTGCAGGCCGCGTTTGTTCGCCTGTATACCTATGTACATAACGCACGTGCTGGGTCGGGTCAAGTTCGCGGCTCGCGTTTTAAAAAAAAAATGTAATAAACCGGGAGGCTCGCTCTGCGTTTGTCAGGCACGTTTTATTGTGGAGCTGCTATATTATCCGCGCGTTTTCTCCTCTGCTAGCCGAGAGAGAGAGAGAGAGAGAGCCCCTTGAAATAATCGATTTGACAGGAGTGTCGAGCACGTGTCGGATCAGCTGATTAGAGGCGCTGGCTGTGGCTGTGTGCGCAAGTGTGTGTGTGTATACGTATATATAGGTGCGCCGTGCGGGCACTGCAGTTGGAGGACGGCGACGGTGGTGCCTCGCGGCGGCTGTCTCCAGGCCGAGCTCGCAGCCGTTATTGCACCTTCGTTACGTCCTCTTTCGCTCGTTTATGCCGTTTTTTTTTATTTTGTTGGACTTTTGTTAAGTGGAATTATGCATGCTGCAGCGGGGCGATTTTGTTATTTAATCGAGGCTTTTTGTGCTGGGTTTTTCTTTTATTTTTTCTTTTCGAGTCTTGGTGAAAAGTATATCGGGCGATTTTTCTAAGGCTTTTGTGCGCCTCGGAGGCAGCGGGACGCGGGGTGTATAAATATGAGTTTTGAAAAGGGTCCGTTCGCCTTGAATTTCTCGCGGCCAAGTTTCTTTATATCGATTCTGAAGGGTCTAAAAATAAGTTGCGACCAGGCGAAAAGGAAACGGAGAGAGCTTTTGAAGTTGCGGACCGAAATCAAATGAGCGGAGCTTGTGAAAGAATATGTTGGCTTTTCGAAATTGATTTTCAGTTCAAAGATGAATTTAGGTTATTGATAGAATGTATATATTAACTGACAGTAAAAATAATTTGATCGATACATTTTACCGAGTGAAACTTCAACTTCATTTTTCATAGTGTGTATAACGATAATTAATGCATTTAACCAGTTTTTGATGACTTGTGACACACGAGCTAAAGTTTAAACGTTAATATTTTAGCTGACGGCTTATCGGATTCCGATCGCTTAATTAGTGTGTCGACGTTTCGTGAAGTGCAATAAAGCGCGCCTTATATTGGTTAAAAAAATTACACAATAATGACTGTACGCCTCTTGCATCAAAGTGACGATGCACACACGGCGAGCTAATGGCTACTTGGATTTTGCAAGCTTTACACAACGACAAAAGAAGCGTACTTATTATAATATATTGCGCCTAATAATCGTTTGTGTTGGATTTTTGAAATGAAATTAAATGAATGCCTATTTACATGTGAACATCCATCGTTATTCTATTGTATTGCACTACGCTTTCCATTGTCGAAAGGAACAAATTTGTCCTCATTCTCGGGATTATTGCCGTTATTTAAATTCCCTGGATTACATTTTATCGTTCTACAATCCAATGAAATTTAACAATAGCCATTTCTCATTCTTAACTACAAGTCAAACACTGCTTAATCCTTGCATTAAAATAAAATAAAAAATACTGCAAACGTACTATTTCCACAATAATTTAAAGTATCCTTCCAAACTTATCTTTATTCTTCGTCACACGCACGCGTCACTTTCAGCTGACACCAATAAAAAAAAAAACCACCCTCGCCGCATAAACGAAAGAATCGAAGATCTCAGGGTAGCGGTGCATCGATCCGCAAGCTTCGACCCCCCCGAGGGTCAAACGAAACAATCATTCCCCTTGTAATCCTTGCCGACCTTGTCGATCTCCCCCCATTCGTCATCAATCGATACTCTATACGATCATCGAGCGAAAAAGCACACACACACACAAAGTCTCTTCCGTTTTCCTCGTTTATTACACAGCTCGGCGATGCAGACTTTGCACAGACCGCGAGTCTATTTGGACAGTTTCGTAACGCTAATCACTTTTCGCGATGCGACTCGACAAGGTGGACACACACACTCGCGCATCGACGTTAAGGCGGTTATGCAACTCCTTGTACTCCAGAGAGTCAAAGAAAGATGGACGAGCGCAGATTACGAAGCGCGCACGTGCGGCTAGCTGGCCTGGCTGTGTGGCGCGTCGGTGAGCGAGCCGATAATATGCATAATGCAGCTGTGCCGCTGCTGCTTAGGCTAGTCAGGGTCGGGACTTTCGAGGCTCTAAGCGCGGCTTCTTGCGACTTTATTGACGGGAGTTTCGAAAATGGGAGGAGAGGGCTTCGTGGAGGGAAAACGTGATTGGGAATTGGAGTTGTTACGATTACGGATGGTAGTGAAGGGGAATTTTTTACGTGGTTTTTCGAGGATGGGTTTTTTTTTGAGGAAAAGCGAGGGTTATTATGTTAATTATGCAAATTTCGTTGTATCGTAATTGTAGGTAATGAAGGATAAAAATTTGTTGTCGGGGCAAATAGAAATTTATTTGTAATTATTGCTTTTTTAACCGAAACACTTACTTTCTCTTTATGTCCAAAACTGACTCGAACTGGGCATGCGGATTGACTATTTGTCAAAGTGAATTTATTTACTCGAATAATCATCTACGGGAATGAATGAGTGAGATAAGTGAAGAAGATTTCTTTGGAAAATGGAAATTCTATTGCTGAATCTAATTTACAGCTATAGTCGGATGTTTTATTGCTTTCATCCGTCATAGCTGTCTGGATCAATATTAAGAAAATCTGAAACTTTCATCTTTTTGTAGTTATTCAAATATTAAACATCGAAGATTGAATGTGACAAATGAGCTAAAAAACTGAAAATATAATTTTTCAAATCATTTGATAGGAAAGATTATTTTATCATTTTTATATATTTTTTTGTAAAATATTAAAAATGTGAAAAAAATATTGGTCACTGTCAAGTTCCTGACGAAAATCTAAATCATAAACTGCCTTAAACGTACGAAGATAGCTTAATAATATGGTCCATTGTTTTAACATCTACACTGGTCTATTATTAGCGATGATGCTCTAAATTATTAAGCTTATAACTTTTTCTTAACTAATAATTAAGTCGTAAAAATGGAGACGCTACAAAATTACGCTAGAAAACGCGAAAAAAGTTTTCAGCTGATTTTGAGTAATTGTAGTTGTTTAGAAACAGTCAATGCAACAATATATTTCATTTGCAAACATTACAATTTTGATGAGAGTATTCTAGTATTGATGATAAATTGAATTTAAGTTTTTTATAAATTCAGAATTAGGCCAAGAAATGTTGAGAATCACTAAAAAATTAACGTAATCAATAATTTTATCTATCATTTTAAATTTTTTTACCAATCATATTTTTATTTTTAAGCTTTCAAACAAACCAAAAAGTAATTAATTTTATTCAAATGGTGCAGAAGAATTTTACTTGTAGGTAGTATTTTATGAGTTTCTCTATTGCATCAAACAAAATCTTTTAATAAATAGAATGAAGAATCTTTCAATCTTAGAAATAAGCTGAAGAATTTCTTTAAACTGTTTCATAGATGATATTGCAAAACAAAAAATTTCAAAACTTTCGCAACAATGTCAACTTAGTAGAGTTAAATAAACACTCTCCAGAATATCTAATTTAAAGACAAAGCTTAAAAATGAATAGATAAATACATTTCTTGAACGAAATTCAAGGCTTTGTATTATTATCATTCGCATTATTGTTGCAAGGTCAAAGTCGTCAAAAATCACCACCAAAGTATCCAATAGAAATTAATGATTCATATTGCAGCTGGATCATTCAGCAGGTCATTTTTCAAATCAATGCTCATAGTTATATTATATTGTATACTCAAGCTCGCTTGAATTTAATCTGCCTCACTCTTTTGTCTTGGCGCTACACAACGTATATATAACGACTATGGAGTTTCCTTCCTTTGTATGGAATGCTACATGACACGTTGACTCATTATTCTAGCTCGGCTCTTTTCGATGCGTCGTTCCTTTATGCAAAGACGCGCTTATTATTCAAAGCTAATCGTTGTGATGATAGTATTTTCATGTTTACTTTTGTACTGCTGTGATTCCGCAATATTTTGACGAAAGCATCGAATTGGAATAGGATTGTTTGGACGATAGTCGACTTAAACAATAAATTATTATTAGATATGAGTGTGCATTTGCTGTTCTGACTGAGTGTTTGATAGGAAAAGCTAAACATTTTTTGCTCGTTTGAAATATCTAGTGCGTGATTGTAATCAAGACAGCAACAAATATGAATCTTAAATCATATCAGACTGGAAGTATGTGAATCATTTGTAGGTGCCCATAGATTTATAAATTAAATTTGTTGATCATGGTCAAGTGTGTAAATATTAATGTATAGGTAATTAAACATGTTCGGAAAAGGTATATAAAAGTTTTATTGCTTAATCGCACTGTGGATAATGTCACAATACCTTAAGAAACAACAGAATGACGTTACAATAGCAGTTTAAAAGTGTCTACCTTTCGAAAATTTCACTTGTTTCGAGAAACAAAAGTTAGCGATTTCCCGTAGTTTCTGTTGGATAAAATTGTACGACTGAAGTTAATTAGACATTTTTTCAAGGCTTTTATAAAAATTATCATTCCCACGTTCTTACTGACTACTGTTATTTGTAGTATTATTTTCCCGTGCTAGAATCACGTTTTTCTGTGACGTCAACCAGTATAACTATCCAAATAGCTGCGCAATTTTGAATTTCGCTTCTAAATATGGCCATAGAAACTGGCCTGAAAACCATCAACATTTTTTTTCTACTAATACCTTTCTGCCGAATCGACAGGAGAAATAAATTCTCGTGTAATCTCGTTTTTCACTTTATAAATTAAGCAACCATTCAACCAACAAATACCTGATAGTATAAATTTCTTTATCTCGTTAAACCGAAAAAACCATTTCTTTAATAATCCTCAAAAGAACTCTTAAAAACGAGCCGACCATCAACCTTCACAAAGCTCCTTAAAATTAAAAAAAAAATCCAACTGGAAGCAGATTCGATAAAAAAAATCATCTCTCCTGATTTCCCTGTATCTCTCCAACGTGTATATCTCACAATATTTTTGTCAACGACGCGAGCACTTCGCTCAGCAAGGTCGCAACGCACGCGAGCACGCCTCAGTCTCGTGCGCGGCGCGCGACGTCGACGACGACGACTCGCTCTATAACCTCACGGCCTTTTAATTCTTCCGTTTCTTGCTCGCGCGCTAGCGGCCTTCTCGCAGCTGTTACTGCTGCTGCTGGAAATATTAATGCCGCAACTTGGCCGATTTACTGTGGGCTGACGGGATTTATTGGGGAAATTGTCGTTCGACGCGCTGAAGTAAAATTGAGCTCTTGAATTGTTGGCGGTTACGTTGCGCGATTGAGATGTTTATACCGTCGTGGAAATGATAAGGAATGCGGGATCGTGTATATTGGAGTCTGAGAAGCGAGGAACTTTTGCGCGGAAAGTTAAAATATGCCGGGGTACTGTAGTTTGGCGAAAGTTTATGGGATTGTTATGAAGCTCCGTAAAGCTGCATTTTCAAGTTTTCAAAGAAATTTCAGTTCAAAAGCTTCCTGGCAAAAGTGGGAAGGAAGCTAATAATACCAAGTAAACCAAATACTGAAAAAAGCAGTCAATCAAGTCCAGATCGGATGAATATTTACAATACAGAACTACGCAGCTAATGCAGCGCAATCGAAACACACAAAGGTGCGCATTTTTGCCGCATTATAGAAAAGCCAGTAACTCACTCGGCGATGACTCACCCACTACTTTCCTCTATACTCGCACTTTACGCAAAAGTGCTAATTCGACTTCTGACCTTTCTCAACAAAGCAGCGATTGCCTGGTCAGTGTATTTCAACACCTCCACCGGCTAAGATCGGCCTTCGCGCCGACCAAAAGAAAAACAAAAGTATACGCTGATTGTTTAAACTAGCTCGCATCTTATATTACTCCTAAATACCGAGGCCCGCGCGCATATCCGATATCCCTTGGCGCGTGCAGAGCGACGCGAGCTTGCGGTTTATTTCCGTCGACGAAAGCGCGAGCTTGCGAGCTTTCACTCGGCTGCGGGCCTTCTTTTTGTTCTGCTTTTTACGCCGCGGCTTTTTCGAATCAGCTGGCGCTCGTGCGGCTGTTTATAGAATCGGCAACATGGATATCAGAATTTTAAGATGCGCTGGTATTTGTGATGTTCAATAGGGAGAAAAATGATTATGGAATTTTATCTTATAAATTGTATGAAATAAAATGACGATCAGGTAAACGAGCACTTTGCAAATTGCCGAACAATGCGAACCTTTGTTTCTCGAAAAGTATCGATTCGTCTTGGTTTATCGGTTTTACGAAAGAATCTGCGTGCTGGCATGATTAAATTTGTCACGAGATATTGTCGAGGAAGAATTCAAGTATGCAGGTCGCTGATGGTAATTTTCAGATATTTCTCGCGCGTCGCGGAGTAAGCGCAATGAGATGTGTAATTGTATATAAAGCGTGAATGCAGTTTTATTAGACTGGCTTAGATTGCATCGCAATTCGCGCTCTAATCCGTTTTTAATTTTTTAGAATCTCGCGCTAACATCAGCATTTCGTCCCATTTTGTACTACGAGCGTTTCGCATTTGTTCGAGTCTTGATGGGAATCTTTCAACCTGAATTGTAATTTATGCAGGTAGTTTGCGCGCTCGAGCGGCGTTGAAATTCATGTAAAAGCTACTTGTTAATTTAAATTTATTTATTTATTTTTTTAATGAATTAACAAATGAAAGTTACAGAGATCGGCGATAAGATAGTGTAATTTATTTAAGCGCGCTGCACACTTTTTGCTCGCGTTCACTTTTACATGCTTAAAGTGTACAAATATTTTAAGCATAATTATTCCGAACAAAGTAGCTAAAAGCGCCGCGTTAAAAAAAGCCGCCTATTTAAAAATCTTTTTATCCAACGTCCATCATAACCATTTCAACAGCTCCATTACTCACGAAGCGAAAATTCCCTTAATAGCTTCCCCAGAATTTTGACGAAACGATTGTGAGAAGCACCTTAATAAGAGCGTTACAGGGTCGGACGTCGTTGACTCCTTGGCCGCCTCACCTTGAAGCCGCTTTTATTTTTGTTTTTCTTCGGCGTTTTCCTTTCTTTTCGCGCTCTCTATATAACTTGTACAGGCGATTAAAACTGCCTGCGCTGCCTGCCTCTGCGCCCTCGCCGAGAGTTCAACGGCCCGCGCCTGACACGCGCGCATCGCGACTATATATTATTCGAAACTCTTTGAATATCCGCTGCAAACCGCAGTGGACTTATCGAGCCCGCAAAACTCTGAGCGTCTTTCCTTTGCTTTTTATCGTTACGGGTTTGGTTTATTTTTCGAGGAGGATTCGAAGGAAAATATAGGCCTTTATATCATTCTTGATAAGGTAATGATTTTTTTTTCTTTTTGTGTTTTATTGCGATGATCAGAGTTGGTCATATTCCGATCTTTTTTTTAAGTTATTCGTAGTAAAAATTGTCGTTATATGTTGAGAGGTAATTTCTTTTTGGATTACAATTTACTGGAATTTACTGAGATAACTTATTGAATTTATGAAACCATATTAGTTGGATTTCTTTAAAATAAATTTATAACGAAAAATTAATAAATATGCCACGCATTAAGATCAGTCTTTTTTCTATCTTTTGTAATTATAAAACCATTTTCGCGATAAAGGTTATTTTGTACTTAAAAGCTGTATACATAAATGTTAACGTGCGGTTCATTATTTAGAAAATAAAATTTAATGAAGACTATTTAAAGCTATCTGCCTTGATACAGAAAATTGCTACACGGTAAATTTCGCCTCTTTATCCGAGCTTGTTACGTAGGGTATTTCAGAATTTTTGGGTCACGTGGGGAAGAGAGCTTCTTTAAGCTCTAGAAAACTGTGTCAGCTCGGGAGAAATTCTATGAATAACAAAAATCACCGATTTTGAACGGAAGGTAGCTATATGCTGCTGAAAATACGTTATTTGATTGCAGAAGTAATATTTATTTTTATAATACGTTATCCTGTCAAAATTGTTGTTTGGAAATTAAATAAAGTTAAATTTAATTCACTTTATTGATATTACTGATTGTAATTCAAGTATCGAATTTTTAAAATATTTTCATTATAAAAGCATGTATAGTTATAACCTACTTTCTTTTCAGTATCATAAACGATCAATGGTAAAGTAATAAATTTTTAAATATAAAAGTGAATTTTTTGACGATAAAGAAAAATTTCTGTGAAAATAATTTTGTCACATCGTTATAGCTTAATTAACCTTTTCGTCAGTTCTTTTTTGATAAGAGAGTTTTTTATAATCAAGCTCTACTAAAAAACTGTTCAAGTTTTCGCGTCACCGAAATTCGAGATAATTTTTTGCAAACTAGTACACGTTTAATAGCTACGATAAAAAGATATCTTAAAGAGTTATCATTTTAAGTCACGAGTCAATCACATACATCTATTTTAGGCCAATATAATCTATCTAAAAAAGTACGAAACATTCGATTTTAGACGAAGCGATAATTATATTGCTCAATTCTAACACAGTCTCGAGTGACATAACGATTCTAACACAGCTCTTGTTCGAAACCTTGTCCAACCTTTTATCTCCAGAGCCAAGTGTGAAAAAAAGAAATAATTTTATCGAAAAACAAACACTTCACCTCGAGCAAAGTAGGCTCTCCGCTCTCCAACATTTATTCATCCGCCTAAAAGCGTCGACATCCCAACTGCTTAAATTTCAACCAGCCTCCGAAACTCCACCTACATTTCCGCAGCCCCATTTCCTCCCCCTCTCAACACTAGGCCTCGTTCACAATTCCATCCTCGTCCAGCTCGAAAAAAAAGCCCGAGCGCAGCATACATCAAACGAGCGAGAGAAGCAGCCCTTCTCAAAAAAAAGCTTCGCCAGAGAGCTGCTCCCACACTTAAATCCCTCGCCACGTATCCACCCCCGCACTAGCTTTCCTCTCGTCATCCAGAAAAAAAAAATACACACGCGGAGCGCGCGCGCAGATAGTCACACGGTGTGCCAGAGGGGAAAAGTCACTCTGGAAAGAGAGACGCACTCTCAGCGCGCGCATGGCAACGCGGGAGAGCTACACACGTGTCCATGTGTCTATATGTGCATGTGCGCGCACTGCCTCTCTCTCTCTCTCTGCAGCTAGCTCTCTGTGTGTTGCTTGCATAATATGCAGGTAACCCAGATCCGCGACTGGCACTTCCCACCCGCCGTCCCCATTACCCCTTTGAGCTAGCGGCTGCTAGCTGCACTTATCGAGCAGCAAGCCTAGGTATATATATACGCGCAAGTGTTGCACTCCTGTGTAGCTATCGTTTCCTATACTCTGCCAGAGGTGGTTCTGAACGTGGGAGGGGGGCCTTCGGTTGTTTTGGGTAAGAGAGCTCATGGAGAGACTTTCACCGTTTGCTCGAATTAGATTGCTCGTGCAGGAGTAGGGCGAGCGCCGCTGCATAGTCAGCTCGGAGAGGTGGAGAGGAGAAGAAAATTACTTGGAACAGCGAGAATGGGATCCTTGGATGTTGCGCAGGTTTTGAAAGCGGGATTTTTCACTTTGATTGTGTCGAGGAGGCAAGAGCGAGGGAGAGATGCGCGCGCTGCTGCTGCTGCTTCTGTGGCCTTGGCTCATTATGAAATCGCGCGCGGCACGCGAGTGATTATTGTGATTACTGGTCTGAGGATTGTAGATAGGGCTTTTTTTTTGAGTATTCATAAATGAATGTTGAGGTATCTATTTAGGTGGGATGTATCGTTGGATGGTATACGGAGAAAAACGAAATTCGTGCTCTTTTGGAATGATAGTAGATTTAATGACTTTATGTCGAAAAATACCGGGATTCAAATGTTGCATTAACATATAATTTAGTCATTACTATTGTACCATTTTTAATAACAAAAAATAACTATTTTTAAATAGCAACCAAGAGCTAGAATACGATTTCAGTTTTTTCTCCTGAATTGATTTATTTCTCTTTTTCTCTAAAAATTACTTTTAATTTTCGCTTATATTTGACAATTGATGATATCTTTGATTTATTAAAATGAATATTTAGATTTCATTTTATAATCAATCAGTATATATAAGATAAATGAATTTTTTGTATAGATAGTTTTTTAAATCTAAAGATTTTCTTTTAAAAACAATTGTTATCATCTTTTAAAAAAAATAGTTTTAATGCCAATTTATTAAATTTTCCATGGTCTTTTGAACGAAAGCGAAAGTTGAGTTTTCTTAAAGTTATGACTTTGGAATTAAATACCACGAAATAACAAACTTATGTAAAATGAGTTATGTAAATGATATGAATTTTATGAGGCTTTTCTAAACCTTTAACGTGAAAGTATAACAAAACTTATAAAACAAGTTACAACATTTTTTATATAATAAATTATTTAAAAAAACATTTTTTTCTATATTTATTTGAAGTTATTACAAGCGATTTTTAAAACGGAATTTTATATTTGAACTTAATTACTCATTGCTATGACGGGATTTCGATTAGATTTATTTTTTTCAGAGATGTCAGAATAGAGTTAATAACATTGACTTACAGCTAATTTAATTACGTTTTCTAGAATGTAAGATTATCAGCTATATCTTATCAGCTATCTCGATGTAATCTACGTGTAATTGTGTACTAAAAAACAAACAATACTCTAATTTTTAATTTTGGCATAAAAAAGATATCTCTTAATAATCTTCAAATTGAATTAAAAACTACTCCAATAAACGTCAGATCTATCAAAGCATAACGCAAAATTTAAAGCATTTAAAAATTCCCCCCTCCGCAACCGAGAAATCGCAGAACGCTCGCAGCACTTCTAATCAGAAAATTTTTCACAAGCTCGCTCGCGGAAACCAAGCCTCGCCGTAACCCAACCCAGCTATATCTTACAAAAGCATCGGCTCAAGACGTTAACAATTCAACTATCAACGCTATCAAATCGCGGCAATAAAAAGCCAAGCCAGCTGATCGGCGCGGCCTTCCTCCGCGGTCCGCGCTCGTAAACGCGTCGCCCGCAGCTATAGCTCTCTAAACACAATCTTGCGCCGCGCTCGCCTTTGTTTCCGCGCGCTGCATTTGCGAGTTCTCATTGCGAGAGTATATAGTTCCCTCTCCCAATTAGCCGACCGTTATTTATCGCGTATACACGAGAAGCCTTTTTCTGCGAGCGCGTTTGGTGATGACGAGTAGTTATAGCTCGGCCGTTATGCGTCTGGAGAGATATCCTTTTAGGAAGGATATTTTTGATTACGGTGGGGTGATAAAGAAGAAGGGGGAGAGGTTGGAGATTGTTTTAGCTTAGTGAGATGGATAGGGGTGGGGAGTTAGGAAGTTTCAAGGTAGCAGGTGCACTTGGCGCTGAGATCTTTCGTTTGAATTCATTTTTGAAATTTGTGAAACTTATCACTGTTTAATAATCTTAAAAATGGGTGATGCCATATTTATTATGAAAAGTTACGAATAGGAGAAATAAAGCACCGAAATATTCTTACTGTTTTAGAAATCGTATAGAAACTTTTGAGCTTTTGAATAGTAGTTAAACTACTGAAAGTTTATATTGTAGCACTAAAGTTTAATTGAATTATATCTAATGATTTTATTTCTTTTTGTTTCAGGTGAGTTTCTAACACTTCTACTGTTCAATATTCTTCATCACGTGAGTGCAATATACCGTAATTATTGGATTAGTTTGAGAAAATCTGGTCATTTCTAAATATTTATTAATATGTTCACGTAGATTTATAATAACAAAAATACTTTTCACAAATCAGAAATCCATCTCCGTCAATTCTCGACAAATTCCGAACAACTTTACCCAGCAACAATCGCGCAAAGATCAACAACCGCGCCAAATATCGCGTTTACAATCCAGCCCTCATCAATCACCCATCTCAAAATCACTCTCCCAAAATCAAACATCCCTCAACTACACCTTCCCACGCCAAACCCACTTCAAAATCATCGCGCTCCGGGCGAAACCATCACTATCCCATCCCTCATAAACCAGAGCCACGCACTACATGTCGCTAACCTCTCTCCGTAATTACGCATCGCCGCCACGGTCCGCGTGATATGCGGCCCTTTCGCGCAGCGTTCCGCAGGAAGGACGTGGAAATCGGATATATATATCCTTCCTCGCTCGCGTTGAATGCGATGGAGATGAGAAAGAGGTTGAAAAGAGAGCTATATAGCTGATAAAGTGGCTATTTCGCAATCCCGCAGCTCTATAAAGACAATAAAAAGCGATGCGCTTTCGCAGTCCACTGGCGCAACGCACACGGAAACGCGAGAGGCGCGTCGTTTTCTTTTTTAATAGGCTTTTGTGTACTTCGGCGCGATATCGCGATAATCTCGAGGAAAGGTGGCGAAGGGAAGCGTATATGCACACACGCATGGCGAAACACTTGGATTTATAAAACTTCTTCAACGTCTCTCAGCAAGTGCAGGCACGCGCGCATTTTGTACAATGGAAATACTTATTGGGTATGAGAACGGGGCGTTATCTCAGCGCGCGAGGTTCGCCTCTGCGCGAGAGCATAATTCAGATAATGGTCTTGGCAGAAAAGAGTGGCATGCGATTGTGCCACATATATATACGCGTTAGCTTGCAGAATTGAATAATCTCTCTTTTTCTATGTTAGTGGTACACGTCGGCGTGCGCGAGGCTCACTCCGCCTGCCGTTATGAATAGCAGCGTTGCATCTACAAGTTAAATTAGCGGATTTACCGTTAATGTTTAAGCGGACTCGTGAATATTAATTGCACCGCGCGTGTGTTTCGTTGAGTCGCTGATGCAGCTTTGCCAATCGGTCTTTAACGCCATCTCCATCTTCTCGTAAAACTCTTGCTATCTCGGCTGGAATCCCGAAAATATAGCCGTTACCATGCGGACCGCGTATCGCTGAGACACTATATAATCCCGACGCAAGCTCCGTCTCGCTGATAAATCTCATCGACCCCCGCGAAGAGAAAATACGTATAAAACCTCTCTCTTTCTCTCCAACGACGAAAAAATGCACTCGTCATCGATAAAAGATACCCCCGCCCGACCTTGCCGATGTATTCCATTAGAAAAATCCTTGCCCGCCCACGTCCGGCCTCGAACAAAGCCACCCCCGCTCCGCCCCCGCTGGCGGAATTTCATCTCGCGCTCTTGAAATTCGAGAAATTCAGCTCCATACTTTCGCGCCACTTCCTCCAGCGACAGCCAGAAAACTGCATATAAGAATCCCATCCCGGGAGGCGAACAAGCGGTGCGGCCGGGATGGCTTCGCCCGGAAACACACCTAAGCGGAGTGAGCCTCCCCCGCTGGTGTATATATGTGCCGCGGCGGCGACCTGACCCAGTTTCGGAAAATCGCGGCTACAGGAAACCGGGTCAGAGCCTGCAGCACCCCCCCGCGCGCCTCCGGAATCGATATACACCGGGGCGCGCGCGTTAGCTCCGGGGCCGTTGCTGGCCAGCCCCTTCCGAAAAATTATTCGCGCTCGGGGATGCTGCCCGGCTTCTTCCGCTGCTTTTTGGGAGAGTGGAGTAGGTTAGGGAAGTAGGTCAGCCGCGTTTCGATTTCGGAATCGCGCGGAAAAGTGGCCCCGGCTGCTGGTGGGGAGCTGGCTTTTCGAGAGATGCAGAGGCTTAGAAAGTGAGAGGGCAAAGCTGCTGCAACTGTGGAGGTGTTGCCTCGCGCGCACTGCAGATGTTGCTTGAGATGTTTACGGCCAGCCGAGCGCCAGGTTTCTAATTAAATTGTACGGGGTGTTGCGGCTCGGTTTGTTTTTCGAATTATAGCAGTGTCTGCGGCTGGAAGTTGGGAAATTAATTGAGAAGGGTTTTCGGTTTGTAAGAGAGAGGTAATTTATACAGTGGCGTTGGAAATATGATCGTAATTATCGGACGCTTATAATTGTCGCGTGAACATTAGCTGATAAGGCCGCGGCGGAGATAACGAATTTTCTAAAAGTAAACAGGAAGCGCTCGAAAAAAGCGAGCAAAAATACTCGCGGAAACAAGAGCTAAAATATTTACAGAAGTAAATCAAACTTTCCATCCTTCCACAATCAATCATCCCAACACCCATTCAAAATTCATCCTTCGAATTACTATTCCACGCCAGACTTACACTTCTTAAAATTTGATCTAGAAAAGCATCGTCGCCGTCCTAGATCCGCGATGAATACGCGTGACTGTATGCGTCTCGATTCAAATATGCGCGAGCTATCACGTGTCCGTTATCACGTGTGCGTATCAGCGCTCGAATTCTAAACACACATACATGCATGCAGGAAACACGCGCGGTTTTCTTCCGTCTGGTTTTGTCTGGATCGGTTATTACATTCGCAGATCGCGGAGATATAAGCTTACAACACGAGATTTTTCTTTTCTCTCTCTGTGTTATCGCGAGTTCGAGGCGGAACGTCGGTTCGAAAACGCTAGGCGGAATCAGCGACGAATCGAATTTGTCGGCGTGGTTGTCGAGAATTGGTTTTTTTTTTAGATTTTGTGTACCGCAGTATTGAGTTTCGTTGTGGGTTTTATTTTAAAATTGAAAAATAAATATTGGACGTTTTTGCAAATATTGAAAAAGATAAAGCTTGCGTGCTTGATTGATTGATGCGCGTTTTCCGAAGCGACACTCGAATATCTATTTAGTATAATCGATCGCTTGATTCTATTTAAACAGTCGGCGATATACGTCAACGTCAAAGCAGATATTTATCAAAAGTAGATAGGTATACAAGTGTATAAAAAAAAACAAAGAAACATTAATCTCGGGTATTTAAAAAGCTCGCACGCCCAGCCAACAATCCCATCACCTGACACAAGCTCGACTTACCTACACCAATCTAAAACCGTCCCAATAAGAAAGAAACATAAATAAGAAAATCCCGCACGCGCCTCCCAGCGTCTTCAGCTTCGATCTTTCCAACCTTCAAACCTGAAAAAAAAAACCTACCCGCCGCAGAGCGCTGCAGCAGAGAGCCATATCGAGAAAATCGCGCGCGCACGCGGCGACAATCAATGCCAATCTTTACATAATACTTGCGCAACAGCCCAGCTACGCGCGCATCGTCCTTCGCTCTCTCTCTCTCTCTCTCTCTCTCTTTGCGCACGCGCTTTAATTAAGCCAGCGCTAATCATTCGCGGTCAAAAGTTTAAAGCACCAGATCCGGAGCCAAGTTCGGCTCTAGGAAGAGCGGCTAGCCTACACCGACGAAGATAAAGAGCTGGCACGTGTGCCTCAGCTCTATCTCTCTCTCTCGCTATTGTGTAACCTGCATTTTTTACGCGAGCGCGAACTGTATACGCGGAAGCGCGGAGCCGCTAGACTGAACGTCTCCGTCGTACGTGTATGTATATACATATACGCACAACACCGACTCTCGCTCTTACGTCCAAGCCAAATCCTGCTGCGGCTGGCTGCACCGAGAGAGGAGTGTACAAGCGAGCTTTTTCGAAATTAGGTCGAGCTTGCGGCAAGCTCTTCAGGTGGCCACAGCGAGGCCTTCTGGCTTTTTGAGGACGGGATGGTTTGAAGGTCTGTGGGTTTGGAGAATCGACGTTTACGCGTGTAATTATTGTCATTTTTTTTTTAGAGAAGCAGTTATATTGTTCGTAATGGGAAAGTGCATTACGCGCGCGCTCTCGTAAAAGCGTGCGAGTCGCACGTGTGCTGAGTCATTTTGACCTTCGCCGCGGAGATTGATTTTTTTCTCTTATCTTACATATTTCACTGCGCGCGCGTTGCTGGATATATGCTTAAGTAGATTGCTGTTTTAAATCATGTAGTATCTAGTTACTATGGTGTAAAAGTTAAACAAAGATTGCAATATGGATTCTATTGCGAAGGCGAGGAATATACATATGGGATATTAGCCATAAAAACGTTTTTCTTTACTGTACATAGTCGACCCTTTGAGAACTATTAAATGTTCGAATATTTATGATGCAAATTTAGCAGAGTCGCGATATGGATTTTGCTAAAAATAGAAAAAAAAGGTCGATTTTAATTGTGATTTAAAGCTGATAGTTTTGAAGCTTTTAAAGTTTTGACCGAGGCTTAATGCACGTTGAATTTATAGTGACATTTCGTGAGTAGCGCTGCCAATTATAAAACGTCGGCGTCTAAAACTAATCTACGCGTTTTATAATGAAGATAATAAAGTTATTAATGAAAGTCATTATTTTTATATGTGTGTAAGCTGCTATTGCATTATTACGGAAACTGTTAATGTCTACAATCATCTTAAAATCTTTAATGCTCATATAAATATACAGCTTGCGAAATCACAAGCACGCGGCTTTTTAATTAGAACAGTTCCGATTATCAATTACAATAAAAGTAATTAGCCTTTGAACAACCTAAAAGTGGCTCTTCAAAAGCAAGCGTAATTAAATAGCTCTTTAATTAGTGCAGTCGTAAAGTAATAATTCCATGATTGATATCTCTAGATTTATGTACATGAAAGTCATATTAATTATACGTTAAACAAAAGTACGTTCTTCATTATTACTGAAAAATTACTAAATTTTTTATATAATAATTAACGAAATAAAATGTAATGTACTATCGAGATTTCCTAAGGCACGTCCGAATAAAATTACAAGTAGAATATTTTACGTGATAATTACGGTTTGTAAAATCGTAATTACGTTTTCCGCGTTTTCCCCCGAGTTTTACGCGAACTGCTCCGCCAGTAGATCCGTGCAACTTCGAATTTTATAATTACAGTACAAAGTTAAAATAAGTACAGCTCGCATAATAATTCCCCTCTTTCTCCAGTCGCGCAAAACTCGCAACAGAGCCGCTACGGGACAAAGTCGAGCTTTCACAAACGCTTATTATCATTCAGCCTGTTAAAAATACCAAAGTCCACTCGCTCAACTATCCTTAAAGTCGAATTGTCAGAAACTTTCCGAGCTCCTGACAACAAAGCGAGCACAAAGAAACTTAGCCAGCCCCCTGCGAGCAAAAAGACATTAGCCAAAAACTCAAGCGAAACCCATAATAACCCACCGACTTTCTTAAGAAACTACTAAAATCCAGCTCGCGCACAGTCCTGTACACCTACCCAGCGCTTAATCGAGCAAACGCTCGCTTGTACACATAAACCCGCGCGTTTAAAAGCTCCAAGGAGGCTCGCTCTTATTGAGGTCACAGCTCTCCTGCGAGCAAGAGAGAGAGAGAGAGCTGGCAGGGGGGCCGTTAACTGAGGGCGCCCTTCGAAGTCCACGTCCGTATATGCATACACAGCTATATATACACGTGCACATACGCCCGGGCTCTCGTGCACCTTTCACGTGTGTATACGTCGCTCGCGGCGGCTAGAGAGGGAATAATTTGATTTCTAATAATGACGCAACGCGCGAGCCTTTCGAATGCAGGCGCGTGCGGGGAAACTCGAGTGGGGGGGACTTTTCCGACTTTCTCTGCACGTGCGCCACGCGCTTGGATATAGCTGTTCTTCGAGCTTTGTTTCCGAAGGGGAATATGTATAGATTTTTTTTTGTAATGTGTGTGGGTGGGATTTTGCTACCGGGGACTTTTCTTTCAGAGGGCGATTGCATATGTAGGGCTCGAGAGTCGTTTGCGTAAATTTTGCTTCGAGATAAAGCGAAGCGAGACGTATATATGTGGGGTAACGGTGGGATTAGATTTTATGCGAATGAATAAGCGATGGGAACAGTTGCGCGAAGGGGTTGAGTTTAACTTTAAACTTTTCGAAAAATGATAGAGCGATATGGTAGATACGGCATTGCACGTATGCAGTTCCATTAAGTCATCTGCAGGCAGGCGATCCGCGCACGCGAAGACCTTAAGAATTCAGGGCCGCTAAACTTTTCAACTGTAACAATCGCGGCGAAGGATGCATTCATAAATTGCTAGATTGCCGATAAAGATAGGCGCTCGGCTAGAGTAAACAGTGACATCATATACTCGCAGCTCTCGTAATCCGCTATATTTTCCATCCTCGCCGAGGGAATTACTAACATAGAACAAAATTATTTAGCAACTTTAAAAACATTCTCATGCTAATTTCCTACCAGACGAATCTCCCTTTAAATTCGCAAGCAAAACCAAAAAAGAAAAAAAAACTCCCAAGTGAATGCGCCCCAGCGCTCGGTGAAATTCATTTCCTGCTCGATCTAAATGCAAAACGAAAAGCCGCGCAGCTACCTCGCCGAAAAGATATAAACTCGAGACAAAAATCGAAAGCCAAACCAGCAGCGCAGCCACTAAGCATCCACTCTCCTCTGTATACGCGCACTTTGCGAATTCTCGGCGCGGAAATTAGTCGCGCGATTCGCCGCTCGCTTCCGTCTCTCTCTCTCCGCGCTGCTTTCCCCGTTCCGCGCGCTGAGTTAAATATTTCGTAACTGCTCGTTTCGACTTTCCTCGCGCTACTTTTCTTCCCTTCCCCGCGCGCTGTTTTTTTCTTCGCCGCAGCCTCTTTACGATCCCTCGGGCTGGTGTGTGTACACCCTTCGCTGCTGTAATTACAGCGAACGGCGGAAATGGAAAGGGGACCAGAGATTTTAGGTGGTATTTTGGGCAAGGATTTTTTGTCCTTGATTTTCGAGGAGGTCGTTAAGGGGGGGAGAGAAAGAGAGCTTTTTTGGCGGGGTGCTTTTGCTGGAAGTGGTCTTTGCGGAGGGGCTTTTGCGAAACTCGATTGTGCGGGCTCGTGAAAGCGGGCGGCGAGTGCGGGATTGTGAAAATAGGTGATTTGTCGGTTCAGAGTGGAACGGATGCGCCGAGAGAGAATAATTTGCTTGTTACACGCAAATTGACGTGCGAGTGCTCTGGAATATTGTTAAAGGTTGCTTCTGCCGGGATTTTAGGCTGCTCGATCATTGAGAAAGTTTGGGTTGGGAAATTAAGATTGAATCGTGAAGGTACTCGTAAAAGTGGTGATCGAACGTGATTTCTTAATTGTAATAAAATATTCATATGGAAATATAGAATGAGAAAAGTTTGAGAAATCATGAGCGTTTCGTCACGGATTAAAATGAAAGTTTTTACTATTTTAAATTGAATAATTGAAAAGAAGGAAATTATTAAATCTAAAACAAAAAATAATAGGATCTGTTAAAAATACTAGGATATTTATTACATTACAAAACGAAAATCGTACTGCATTCAACAGCTCGAGCTATTTCGTACTATTCATTGTTGTATATTCACAATATCTACTGTGTATTGATTTGAATAACAGCTTGAAGGTCGACAATCAACTTTCTTAAAGAACATAGAAAATCTTTTAACCCATATACTGGCCTTTGTTCGAGCTGGCGCGCATATACATCATGCATGAACTACTTTAAAGCGAATGCTTTATGAAATGCAATCATGCTTTTTATACCCGGTTAAAGTAACAAAGTAATTATCGACATAAACACCAGTCGAATTTTATACAGACGTTTTAAGGCCTTTACAAAGTATCAAAATTAACGTCAGCAAGGTCGCTTTTTTCCAACTTTCAAATCACCGCTCCTTCTTTAAACCATAAAAAAAAAACCTCACCGCAACCAGAAACAAAGCAACAAAAACCAAAGCTCAATTAAATCAACGTACCCTAATACCCCTCAAAAAAAAAGCGCAACCTCCATTACCTAATTACCCAAGTACAAGATAATCGCTCACACGTCACCCATAACACACCACCCACACACTCGAGCAACACAATAAACCAACCTCCTCAAACTTGCATATAATCCTTTCAAGAAATAAAGGTCGCGCTCTAAACAATCTCAAGGCTCGATCGCCTACTTCCAAGCCAGCTCGGCACCTCAGAGAGCGACTCTGAATTATCGCCTAAGCCTCGGCGCGATTTCGCAGCCGAGGCATTGTGCGCGGCATTATTATATAGCCGGAGTAGGCCAGCGCGCTATCTGCAGCTCGCTATCGCTCGGATCCTGTTGCTTTTGTGGTCCGCGCGCTGGCTTGCGCCAAGCCAGAGCTCTCGTAATTCGTCGCACCTGGCTCTCTCGGAGCGAGTGAAAGGATATAGCGGTTACAGCCTTAGAGAGTCGGAGTCGGAGGTATTATGCCAGCAATAGCGCGGCCTAGAGCCTGTCTTTTTTTCCAGCGGGGACTTGGAAAAGCCGAAAGTGCAGCGAGTTGGCTGGACAATCTTTGCCTTCGATTTCGTTACGCCAGTTTGAAAAGCAGGTTGCGGGGAAATATGGTTTTACGAGCGCGAGCCGAGGTGTATTGTATGGCTGCCCAGCTGGTCTGTTTTTTTATGGGTTTAGAGATCGGTTTACCGCGTTGAAAAGTCATATTAGTTTCGCGAAAAATTAGTTGTGAAATGTTGACGGTAAAATGTTACGGGTTTGCGGGAAAAAGCGAGGTGACGTGGTGGAAGAGGTGGATTGGGCTTGCCATATGGTAGAGTAGGGATTTCTTTGGCATTTTTATTAAATTAATATTGTTATTAATTATTGGTAATTTTTGAAATTGGTTCTTCTCTTTTAGAATTAATGAAAATTTCTTGATTTTCAAACATTTTAGTTTAGAGAGTAGCTGGCGTATAGAGTCAAGGTAACGAAAAGAAAACTGCGATCGTAGGTTTTATTTATTATTCAAATAAAGTGGCAAGGATAAAAATGCTAATTCAACGCAACATATCACCAATTTCCTAGAATATGTATACTTTCTACTACTTTAATAACTTCCAAACTACGACGACTTCCTGCTAAAGACTCTTTATAGAAACTACTTAGGGAAATGCAAACCACGTATCTTAAAAAAACAACCTTAGTGGAACAAGTTTATATTTAGTCGCCTCTAGATCGAACGAAATCGATATCCTCCCGACGCTTTATATAATTAATCCCCGGAGCCCGTAAAACCATTTATTAATCTCGGCAATGAAATTGGAAAGTAAATCTCCGGAATCAAAGCGGCTATCTGGCAGCGCTGAATCCGCGTCCCGGGATGTTGTGAAGAAGCGGACAGTTATTTGAGAGAACTACTTTTCCACTTCATTACCGTCGGAATATTCGTTCGTGGTCTGTTAAGAGAGAAAATTGCCCCGACGCCAATGATGCCAAGCGCGATTTAGATGATACTCTTAGCTCGGCCACGCGCGCAAGAGCTAGACACTCGTATAGAGTTATCTCTTTTGCAACGCTGGATGTGCATCTTCTGAGGTATTAAATAAATATAGCGGTTTATTTTCGCGGGATTGTGTTTCGTGAATTTCGCCTGGTTGAAATGGATTCAGCGCGAGCGAACGTTTGTATACTTCAATGTTGGAGTCGTTTATGAAATTATCATGAAATTTAATTTTACCGTTAATGGTGTATATGGGTAATAGAAACAAACTCGTGCCGTGCAGTAAGCGAGGACTAGCTTAATCGGTTTTTCGAAAAAGCATACTCGGATATAACGCTTTCAGCAAAATCTATTTCAGCCGTAACGGCTCTGGTTATCGGGCACAAAGGCCACTTTATCGTCCAATCACCCAGTAATTCATTTGCTCTACATTATCAACAAAAATCGCCTCTATTTATTTACAAAGTCTGCCCTCGTTCTCAGCTCTCTCGCGGGCGGCATTCTACTCGCCGATAAGCCGCAGAAAGATTTAGATTCGTGTATATGCGCGAGCTCCTCTCGGCGATAATTTAGAGATGCTTCTAGAATTTCTAATTTTATCTCCGCCTCGCTCTTTCTCCTCCGCCTATCTCTTTCCAACTCGGAGAATAATAATTGTTTTTCGCGCTGATATTGTCGATGAAAAACAGATAACGACGCGCGAGCGTCCATAGATCATTTCCTTACCGATCCATTCTCCTCTTTTACCTAAAAACAAATACAAACACTTACGTTACACAGATTACAGTGTTTTTTTAATAGGAAAATCTCTCGACTACTGACGAAATCCTCAAGTGTACCCACCATAAGCAGCCGATACCAAAACTTATCTCTCGCGATATCCCCTCCACTCACCTATACCAGTGAAAGTTTTCCGAGCTGCTTCTCCCCACCCTCCTACATACACCTTTTACAATTTTTTTTTCTCCTTCCCATGTGCCGCATATACAGCCTCGCGCTTTATAGTGGCTTTTATCCGGCCCGGTAATCGCGCGTCCGCTGTATAATCCGTGTAATCTAATAACGACGAGCCGGAGGAGAGCTCGGAAAATGCTGGCTTTAGCGGCGACCCTTCTCAGCTCTAGCTCATATACGTGACGGTTTCTAATCTTGATAGTGCCGGGGCGCGCGTTATTAATATTTTATGGCTTCGGGACGAATTTTATTGAATTCGCCGCCGGCTGGATGAGCGAATTTTTATTTTTCTCGAGGTGCGCTGGGTTTGAAGCGAGCGTTTTTCAAGTGTGCTTTGGAGATAAATGCGAATTTCGCGATTTGCGCGATAAGAGATAAGTTTGATTTGATAAGAGGTGGGTAGGTGTGGGTGCGTGTAGATGGCAATAGAGATTTGGACGGTGGCATTTAAAATTTGTAAATAAATAAACGTGCAGATCTACATTCGAGAGTTATTTTTATTCTGGAATCCGATCGAATTGATTTATGTCAGGCGCGGCGCTGAAGTTAAATTGCTTTATGTTTGTAGTTTCAAAGCCAGCGACGTTTATGAGAGCTACTGAACATTAAAGTTCCATTATATTACGTCAGCCTATTAAGAGACTCTGGCTTATACGTGACATGACCTTTCCGTCATTTTTTCAGCTTCAATTATGTCGCAACTGGGACTATTTCAGTTCCATAATAAAAATTCATTCCCAAAACCTACTAAATTTAACTACATCGTCAACTCATTTTCACTCTCTCTCTATTCACAACCACTCGCCCACGCAACCTCAAAAACCAAAAATCAAAAGCACGCCCGATCAGCTCCTCAGTTCACAACTCGCTGTCCGCGATTCGGGCCATTTGGCCAGTCGCATACGAATGCAAGCCGCGTATATACGAAGAAGCTCGCAGCAAGCGGCGCGCCTCCTCGTCCTTTTTTGGCCAGGCGCGATCGCGAGCACCGCTATGCAGCGAGTGCGTCCATATGGCCCCGCTGGAAATAGATTGCCGAGCGGTGGAGAGAGCAGAGAGAGGAGGAGGAGAGCATCGAGGGTATTCGGAGATTCGCCTGATTTCGAGCTTGCGGATGAGTGGATGTGACCTTTTGGGAATGGGATGGGTGGAGGTGGGGGAGGTGAAAATTTTGAGGTCGATGTTTTTTTATTTGTAGGAGGATGGAGTTATTTTGTTATTGGTGGGAAGTGGTTGCTGGTTGTGTTGGTAGTAAAGGTTTGTTAGTAGATCTTTAATGTTTTTGGCAAAATGCCTTTTATTCATGGAGCGGTTTATTGTAAAATGTATTTTTTAGATTCTATTAAGAAGTTTTTTGACTGTTGCGTTTCAGTTAAATCAGCATAATTTCGAAAAATTACGACTAAAATATGATAATAAGAAAGTTTATATTTATCGCTTGATTGGAGCTACACAGGTATTATTGAGATAATTAATGATCGAAATATTCAATGATTATTGAAAATACTATGAGATTAATTTTGAATACATTATTGCAATATCGGTTCTGTAGACTTTTCTATTTATAAACTCTATATCTCGTTTGATTTACATTATGCATTCGTATCGCATATCACAATTTAAACTCTAATTGACTTAAGTATAAAAACAATTTGTTAATATTTTAAAACGCAGCTGTAAATTGATAAGTAAAAAATACAAATCCAATACTAAACAATACACAATTTTATAAAAAAATTTTTTTAATTGAATATATTGTTAATTGTGAGAATCTTCATTGTTTAAAGAAAACTTATTACATTGATTCAAAAAAATTAAAACGAATAATTCCTGCGTACAATTTATCTTATGACTCGATGCATAAAATATTCAAAGCTTCAGAAGTATGTTATGCTAATTGTTAATAACTAAAGAACAGTTTACATTAACTCAAATATTAAACCTTGGGCATAAAAGGCTTCGAGGTTATTCAAACGGTCACTCTTATTACGATATCTATCTTTGCTCATTATTATTGAAATTAATATCATCAAAGAATAAATTTCAAAAAAAAAGTATTTACAATGATAAAAAAGCTCAAATAAAACTATAACAGTACAAATAACATTAAAACCTTAACAATTTTACTAACAAAACTTTAAACGCTAAAAATACCCTTTTTCACCTTTAAAATCTATTCCCTCCCTAATTTTCCAATCCCATAAAGAAAAAACCCTCTCCGCCAAATCCCCCAACATCTCAAACCCACACCACGCACATCCAATATTCCAGCCATAACCCGCCCAGCCACCCATTCCCGAAATCCGATAGTCCATACAAGCACCAGCAGCCGCTCATGCGCGAGCGCCTCTCCATACAATAGCAAGTCTCCCGCTCGATCGAGAAAGAATCGCGTCCGCTTAGCTCGGAGCCTCGGCGGAGACTCGCTCGACGGAGCTGCATATCGCGGCGGGGCTCGCCGAGCGCAGGCGCCGAGCCAATCAGCTGTTCCGCGCCATCTTGCCTCCCGACCCCTCAGCTGTGTGGGCTCGACCGCTCAGCTGAGACGCGCGCATACCCCCCACTCCTCGGCTCCCTGTAATTGCACACATGCGCGAGACACATGTGTGAGTGTACGTGCACGCGCCTTTAGAAAGCTGCCTGTACGTCCCTGGCGATTGTGAGTGCAAGAGAGAGAGCGGGTTTCCTTCCGTTCTTTTTTTTTTTTTAGTTGCTGGTCGTGGTTTGGAGGGATTGTTTTGAGCGTGGTGGGAGGGGATGTTTATTGGGTTTTTGGTTTAATTTTGGGATGCTTTGTGCGGCTGTGAGTCGAGAGGTTTTGAGTGTTTCTTTGTTGCGGGAACGGATGCGGGGATAAAATAATGAGAATTGTTAAGACGGCCTGTGACGCGAGAGACTTTAATAGAGTAATTTGCCGGGCGTTGGGGATAATTGGTTTTTTGACACTGCGAATTGTTTTGATAAAATAATTCCGTAGCTTGGTTTTCTTTTTTAAAAATGTTTTAAAGGATTTTAGAGTTGCGGAAAAGCAAATCCTTTTTACGTTATTTTGAACGCTAGATATAATTATTTGATAACCTAAATAAAATTAATTTTATTCAATGTTATTTTTAATTTATACGTCTTTATAAAGTCTTTTTTCATATTTAAATCTATATTTTTATTCTTTGTTTTAGGTAAGTCACTCTTACTCACTGTCTACTTGTAGAAGAATGATATCATAAAACACTGATACACAGCAGTGGTAAGTCTTGTCATAATGAAATAATTAAACAGCTTAATTAATGCTGAAAATATAAAAAGTTTTGATTGTATAATTACTCTTTTTATAACTTTCCGGGGTCGTGGAAAAGATACTAAAAGTATGAATAATATCGGACTTCATTTAAACTCGTACAGTTATATATTTAAAAAATATATTTTTTTATGTAAATTGGTATTGGAAGATAATCTTCGTTCTTATGAAAGCAATGTCGTTTTCTTTCGTAGAAAACTTACGAATTTTAGTGAATTTTATAAAAGTAAAAAATACTCAATGCAATGTATACTGATAGTTTTAATTTGAATAAGTAATTTTAGTATGAAAGTCAAATAAGCTTTTAACTGATTATAAATTCCTTTAAAACCTTTAGAGTTACAAATGAAAACACGTTGACCAATTCTCCCTACAATAAAATAACAAAGTAAAAACATTAAAAAATCATAAAAAAAAACTTTAACGAAGTAACTTTTAACATCGCCCAGCGGCGGCAGGTATATTCACGAGACTTTGAGGTTGAACAACGGTGCCGCAATGCACAAGCCGCTTTGTTATCGCGTTCGTTGTTATTCCTTCCTCTGCTTTACGTACAGTATATAAAATAAAGAGAAACCTTAAAGCTTCATTCACCGGATTTTTCTCATTCTCAAATCCTTTGTAACGACTGCCAGTGATTCATCTAAATTAGTCATTCACTCAACCAAAAGCTTTAATAACTCGCGCCGCTAAAACCTTACCCACCTTTCCTCTCAAAATCCCCGTAATAAAGCCATCCAAATCCACCACCCAGAAATCCGATCGCAATCCAACGCGCGATAAAACAGAAAAAAAAAGTCGAAGTCGAGCCAAGAAGAGAAAAAAAAAGAGATCGCTGCTCAGAAAGTTTTCTAAAGCTTCAGCTCGGGCGTCGCGTTTCAAGCCTGCGCGCGTGAGAAATTCAATCGCGCGAGCTGGAAGCGTCCTCTGCAGCGCGTATATATAAAAACAAAGCTCGTAGGTGTATCGGAAGCTACGAGCGTGTATGATAATTCGCTCGTTGGTGCGCAGCGGAGCGAGTAGGCTGTCAGCGGTAGGTGGGGAACGGTATGTAACGCGAGGAGGAAGAGAGGATGTAAGCAGTTCTGCAGCGTGATGTTTAATTTGACGAATTAAAGAGCCGTTATTGTGCTTTTTTTTGTTGTTGGTGGTGGTGATGGGTTGCGTGGGTTGAGCTGGATTTTGTGAAAATTTAGGGTTTGGTAGTGAGGGATGAGGTTGTGAGGTTTTTGAATGATGAAGGTTTATAAATACATATTTAGAGTGTATATTTAGAATTCTGTAATTTTTTCGGATTTTTAGTAAAAGTTTAGCGTAGTATTATGATTTAAATAAATATAAGTTGCAATAGAAAAAATTTAGTTCTAGCAGTGGAATTTAGTCCTATAATTTTCCATTTATCAGACCTTTATGTCAAGATATACTATACGTAGACATAACGCAGATACCGGATTAGAGTAACAAAAAAAGTACAGAATAATTTTCTTAATTGAAGAGGGACAATGGAAAATTTCGCGCGAATACGAAACGGTTTCCTGACTCAAACGAATGTAGTAATTAACGTAATACAGTTTTTGCTCGCTTACTACAAGGAAATCCATCCTCTAACCGTACTTAGCAACGATTGCATCACTTTGTCAGCAAAATTTTTTCATTTTCGCATTTTAAAATTTGGTTAATCCCCAAAATTTTTAATTTCAAATTTTTATCAACAACTAAAAAAGCAAACTTTATACCAATAATTTGCTTAGTATAACCCTCATTTCTTTATAATTACAAAAAATAACTATATAAAGCTAAAAATTAATTAATCTACCTTACCATCTTAGACATTACAACAATCCATTTCCACGCAAACTATAGAAAAGCATAATCTCAACCCTCCTTAAAAAAGAAAACCTCCAAACGAGGAAAGATAAAGCAAAGAGAGCTCCAAACGTAGTCAATAGCAAACGAGCATGATAAAGAGGAAGAAGGGAACCCAATACGAGCCCGCAGTCGATAAACTCACGCGTACACGTCCTCGTCTCCTTCTCCACATTCATATACCTACATGCGTGCGCTGCGTCCCTCTGTACTTCTCATACATACTACCCAATCGATAGACATCAGCCTTGACACGCTATCTCCCTCGGAGGCCTCGGCGGGTCCTTTCTTCTCTTCCTTTGTATTTTTACAACGCCGTATAATACAGCTTGCACGATGACCCTTGCCCCGTTTTTCTGCTCTTTCCACGCGAAGCTCCGTTTCTCTTGTGTATATACGCGAAAGTCGTGTAAGTCTGGGCTTGGGTCAATATTATTCCGCGCGACGGTAGCTGTACAGTGCCAGGGAGATGCGCGAGCGGCGAATTATTATGCATTATATCAAAGGCGGGGGCGGCTCTGGCTTTGTGCGAGCCCGGAGAGGCTAAATATTTTGATAAAAGGGAGTCGAGACGTGAGGGGACGAGCGGGTTTTGCTCGTGTTTTGTTACGCGGTAATGATCTTACGGTAAGAGGCTAATTTCGATAGTTGCGGGGGAGTTTGGCGTTGAGGAGGGGGAGGTTCGTTGGGAGATGCGGTTTTAATGATGCTGATTTGTTTTTTCAGAGTTGCCGGGGTTATGGAATTTGCCATTTTTTAAAAATTTTCAAAATACTTTAAAGATACAGTGAATAGTAAAAATTACTCAAAAACACTTCGCTTATTGAAAACTAAGCTTACCACCACACCTCAACGTCCAAACCATCCCACCTCCCTATCTAATACCATCTCTCACTTCCGCTCAATATCTCGCAAAAAATCAACACCCCGTGCAATATACAGTTTTAGCTTCTCAATGAAACATCCGCGGCTTACATAGCCAGCGCGCTTCGCTACGATCAATACTCGGATGGGCTCCTCATCTGTCCGCGCTCGCGCTGGCGCTGATATAGCTACAAAGTGTGCAACTCGATAGCGCGCGGGCGCAAAGCGAAATCATAGTTACTGTAACCGAATCCGTGTAAAACCTTTGATTGACAGCATGTATAATTTACGTCATTATCCGGCGCGCGCAGGATGTTGGTTTACAATTACCATAGATTGCATCAGCTGCGGCCTTTTCATTCCGAAGCGCTACTCTCTCCTGGGCTGTGCGTGCCGGCAGCTCGAGACGCGGAATTGTTTTAAATATATAAATTTAATCGTTGACAGCTCTGAGATCTTCATGTGCGAGATGAGACTTGTGTCAAGGGTATAGTGGATTCTTTTTGGACAATCATTGTTCTGTTTTTACGTATACTATATAGCAGAGGTGACTCTTCTCTCGTTTCGCGACCGTCACGGCATATGCAATGATCTTTGACGTAATTACCCGATCGCGCGTCAATAACGCGTACTTTGTACATCTCCTCGAAGAGCCGTAATGACTATGATTAATCGCTTCGTAATCTTCGCAAAGTAAGCGACTCCACGTCTGACGCTAACTCCTCATTATAAAAACTATACATCCTCGCAGCTGCGATAATAACAACCCACTCGCGATTCTTCAGCAAAGCCTATAAACGCAATCATGCGTAAACGCCCATCCCAAACCCGCAGTTACGCCAAAACAAAGTCGTCCCTTTGCAAAAATCCGCGCTCTCTAACCACAGTCCTCTTTATCGGCCGATATGAATTAATAATCGCAAGTCTATACGGAACGAAAGTGGCCCCAATCGAGAGATCCGCACGAGCGAGATGGAATACCGGAGGCGTGGCGCTTATTATAACCGCGGCTCTCGAGTTACACGCTCCGCTTGTCCCGCATCCTGGCGACGCTAATTATCCCGTCGATGTATGGAAAAGTCGCTCGCGGCTCTTCCAGCCCTTTCCGCGCGTGCAGAGAAAGGAGCGAGAGTGGGATGATGCGGAAGGGTGGAGAGAGTCGCGCTTTTCACTGTCGTGTGGGTTAAATCGGTACTGAAGATGCAGACTGTGTGTATAGGATGCTGGAGAGTGGTTTAAAGAGGAATCGTGTGATTCTTTTTATTGTTTCGGTTCGGTGGAATATGGGATTGAAAGTAGGGAGCTGGTCTGCGGAGATATTCGATACGCAATAGTGGAAGACAGCTGATTAATTAAAGGATTCTTAGAGAATTTCCTGGTACGCAATTATGTCCCCGCGTGAAACTCGATTCGAGCGGCTCATTTAAATTTTATGCTCGCAATTCAATTGCGTCGAAATGATTTGATATTCAGTTCAGTGCTATTAAGACGTAGGATTTCTCGCTCGTGCCATTTGCATTACAAAATTCTCTGAACTTTGAAATAACGAGTCCAACTGGAACTCGAAGACACTAACACAAAACCGAAAGATGAAGCATAATAATCTTAAATCAACTTTTAAAAAAGAAAGTCCCGCGGAACATCATTTACCCAGGCTCCACCAAACCCAATAAAATCGTTCGTTATCACAGCGAACAATTTCCACCTATACATCCAAAATCCAGTAACCAGACCACGCCAGTGCGGGCACTTTACTATAGCGCGAGTCTGCGCATACATGCACTTACCAAAATAAACACAGACCGCAGGGCCAGCGCGTAACGCCACTCGCACAGCTCATTAGCGTCGTCTATTACCACGTCCGAGCACGAGCCTCTATACAAATCAGCCAGAGCGGCGTAACGCAGCGCAGCGCGAATCAAAGCAGAGGATGAAAAAGTTCGGGGCGAGGTTCTCGCGGATATAGGAAATTATGACAGAGTCTCGTAACGGCGCGCGGGCTGCTCATCTCGCGCTGCATTACGTAAAAAGCGCTGACTTTACGCGTGTGTCGTTACGTAAAGGCTATATAAGCACGCGGCGCGCGCGTCCGTGAGAGGGAGGCGCAATTAGAGGGAATGGAAAAACTGGAGTGAGAGAGAGAGAGAGAGAGACGGAGGATGGAGCTGACGCACGATGTTACCTTGTGCTCTGCTGCAAGAGAGCTGGACAGGCACGAGGCTGGGTATAAAGCCCTTAGATAAGCTGCTCTCTCGCCCTATGGTATGGAAGGGATTATCGTCAGTGACAGCACGTGGGTGGGTTGCGTTGGAGAGAGGAGAGTGGGAGAGAGGTGGTTGAGAGGTTTTTGGTGAATGGAGGAGAATGAGGGTTATTAGAGGAATTGAAGCTGGTGGGTTTAATTGAGTTTAGTGTTGTAGTGATGAGGTGAGATGTGGTGGTGGTTAGATTGTTATAGATAATTGACTGATGAAAATAAGAGATTGTTAAACAAGGGTAGTCTCAAGTAATATTATAGGTCTGATTCTATTTATGGGACTCATCAGAGTCCTAATTTTGAGAGTTCATGTTTTATCAGATAAGATCAGTTTTAGAATTCAGAAATTTGTAGACCTTGCAATGTTTTTTTCTTATTAATTTAATTCTTTTCTTTTTATTTTATTATTTCTTAATTGTTTTTAGTAGTAATATGTAAATTAAATACAAATATTTTTTTTTTATATTTTGTACTTAATGTTTGTAGATCAATCATTCTTAACTTCTTTTACAAAAACGTTGTTCTAAAAAAGTATTATTAAGAAAAAGAAGTCATTTTATATGTTTTTTATGTATAAAAGAATGATATATGATAAAACAACTTTTTCTAAACAATAAGGCAATACTAGGAACCGAAAATGTACATGTTCTTTGCCGCAAACAAAGGAAATACAAAACCATGATAAATCAAAATCCATTAAGCATCTTTTGAAATCTGTTTGCGTTCATGTTCCCTTGCCAACCTGAGCGTTCAAATACAAGGTCAAGCGTCAAAAAAGCAGCTGTCAAGTTCACTCACCTTGAATCTTTTAAAAATTTTTTCATAAGAATTTTTTCATGTTTTTCATTTTTATAAGAATCTGTTGTATAATATTACATCTTAACTCATACGCAAAAATACATTTATAGATTTCCAAATAACCTTAGTAAAAATGTTACAAATTTCATAATATTTATAAATTCATCAACGTATAAATACAATAAGCTCTCCGTGTATTTTTCAAATTGATAATCACATATTAATAGCACCTCACCTTGACTGCCCCATAAAAATACAAATAAAAAAAAGTCCAGAAATATTCCCTCTCATCAAGCACCTATCCATTTCCCCACTACACTTTCAAAACCACCTCTCAGCCTCCGAGCCCTCCCACCCCAGCCGACCCCGAACCGCAAATAACCACCTTACATCTGTCATCCTCCACCCAATCTCCACCCAGCATAAAAATCAAAAAGCTCTTCTTCCTCATAACCCCAAACCACTCCTCCCGCAGTATTAGCCTCTTGATTCCTCTCGCAAAAGCATTTTCTCTCATCTGCGACACTATTCGCTCAGTGCCGAGTGATCTTGAGAAACTCCGGCATCCGGCCACGCGATCCCAATACGGCAGCGCAGCGTTCCGCGCTGCAGCCGAAAATAGCGCGCGCGCGCGGCCAGATGCGTATATACACCAGAAGCTGCTGCGGACGTTTGGGTATATAGGTAGAGGCTGTACCAGTGGGCCGCGATGCGCTTGAAGAAGTTTGGCCGCAGGCGATCGCTCGGCTGATGCGTCTTACTTCGGGCACTTGTTGGCTCTGTGGGTGATTTGCGGCATAGTCTGGCCGATGATGTAGTGGATTTTTGAGCGAGGTTTTTTTGTAATTTGATGAGAATTTATCGTTTGGGTTCGTTTGGAGGTTTT
The DNA here is from genome assembly GCA_900480035.1 of Eupelmus urozonus. Taxonomy (NCBI): domain Eukaryota; kingdom Metazoa; phylum Arthropoda; class Insecta; order Hymenoptera; family Eupelmidae; genus Eupelmus; species Eupelmus urozonus. The sequence continues at coordinate 65,377 of UELX01000058.1, read as the reverse complement.
GATGTGAGTAGAAGAGTAGAGGTAGGAGTAATTAAAGGAAATTCGGTTTTGTATTTCGTTTTAACTCGGTTTCACTCGCAGGCACCAGGAAACATTATCCGAAACCTCATCAAAATCCGATTCCCTCTGCCGGAGTTACGATACTCTCCGCGCGAGTTTAGCTGAAACAAAAAACTCTCGCGAATTGAACGAAATTCAAATCTTCCCGGAGATAGCATCGCCGCGCCATTAAATCGACGATACCAAACGACGCGCTCGTTATAATTTTCCTGCGATACCTAAAACACGCTTGACCCATTTCCTTCGCCCGTTAAAATAAACGATTTTCCATTATCAACTTACCGACCTCGTTTTCCTTTTTTAAAACCTCTCCTCTCTCATAAAGAAAATCTCTTCGACGTCTCTCATCTAAGCTTCACTCGCGATTCCGCGAAAAATAAAAGCAGCCGAGTGTATGCAAAGCGCAGGACGCCTCGCATATATACTAACCCAGCGATGCGCGCACGACAATTAAGATATATACCCGGTTCTAAAAGCCAGGGCAGAGTAGGAAGTCTCGTAAAAATCGCCGGCTAAAGCGGCACGACTTTTCGTGTGACTCGTCCCCTGGAAGCGGACGGCTTTCATGATTCTCTCGAGCGAGCGGCTTTCTTATATTGTCTCTGCAGATCCATTGCGATAATTCACCGTTATGCCTTGGCGAGCGACGCGCCTACCGAGACTTTCCATATTAAATCTTCCAGCGCTGGCGCGATCTAAGCGAGGAGCGAGTGTAGAGAGCTGGGTTAGTGGATAGAGGTTTAATACACTTTTCAGGGATGATTTTTTTAGCGATTGTTGTTTATTGTGAATGGGTTCTATGGGTTGAGTTGAGGAAGGTATTGAAAGATATTATTGGATTCTTAGGGGGCTGGATGTGGTGAGTGATATTTATTTATTGGTACGAGCGTTTTGTTAATGTTTTATAAAGAGAGGTAGTGTATGGTTTCTTTTTAATTTGTTTACTTTATTCGTTGAAGGACTTTATTGTAAATTAACGTTGATTTTTTTAGAGCCGCTTCTCTATTATTGTACCATCACGTCTTTTTCCACGTCATGTAATTACATATCTTAGATAAGTTTATGATGACACGTAATCAGCTTCTTATGTTAAAAGATTAGTCTAAAAAAAAACTTCCTGTGAAGCCTTGGAAAAAAATAGTTTTTATAAACTTAAATTATTTTAAATCTGTAAAGTAACGTATTTTGTATCGCTAAGTAGTAGTCAAATTGAATGATCTATTAAAGTTAGTAGTTAAAGCAGCTCTAGGAAATGATTTGTAATATTTTCAAGAGTCATTTAAATGAAAAATCTTATGCGTCATTGTAGTTTAAGAATGAGACAAAATTTTTTATATCTAAATATATTGGTTTAATGTAAGACAAAGATAATCACATGTCGTTATTAGTAATTTTGCTTTTTAATATGTTAGGCGTTTTTCAGTTCAAGCATAAGACGTAAATTAATGGTTCGTTTTTGAAGTCTAAATAATATATAGACATTTTTTGTTTTAAAAAATTACTTTTCTTCTTTTCATTAATTATTATAACAATGAAATAAATTAATATTTCTTTTTAGTAAAATTTTAGTAAATTTTAGAGTCAGGTGAATTTAATGTATAGTTATTAAAGATAGCTGCCAATATCTCGAACAGATGAAAATTTAGACAAAGTCAATTCATGTCGTCCCATCAATCCCTTCCATTGTTATTTTCTACAAAGAAACGAAAAATGACGCAATAAAATTATTCCCTACGTAAATATGTAAATTTAATATGATGAATAATGAGAATTATCCGATTAACATGAAAAAGGTAAGCAGGCTGAATAAGGCTGCCGCATTACAATAATTTATTTGCATTTTCTTCTACAAAATTAACAGATTCTGAGTTCTTTAAAAAAAAAATCTGATACGCGCGAGTATATCATCACGAACAGGAAAACTTAACGAGCGTTTTACATTTTCTTCTTCACCATCTACATCGAAAAATCAGAATAAAAAGCACGAAAAGATGCGACTCTACATTACCAGTAACTTTATTTATTCAACGCAGCAACATTACAACATCCAATCCACCCGATCGACCCTAAATCTCCCTCGCAAAAATAACTCACTGCAAACATCCACACCCGGCAGTCGAACGATCCTCGATGGCCGTCGATTTTCTCTCTCTCAGCAGCAGCAGCAGCAGCGGCCGTGAATCAACGTCCCCTGCTTGCAATGAAAAGCTTCACAGAGAAAGATAGAGAGGGGGGGGGGGGAAGCCAAATTAATTACAACGCGTGCACTTCGCTCAGCACTGGCACATATACGTGTATGCATATACACACACACGAGCATATATCTCCTCATCGGATCTCGCGAGCAGCCGAGCTTCCCTCGTGTTATACACAGACTGTTAACTAGAGTCACGAAGGGTTACTGAACCGTGCTAACACATTAATAAAGCACATGAAGACGTTGCTCGTGCTTCATAGCCAGCTCTCCGCGCGAGCGCCCGGATATAAAAAGTCCGCGAGCGCGCATGCACACACTGTATATATAGCGTGTGCATCATCATCGAGGCGCGCTCGCACGTACAAACGAGGAAGAAAGAAAGCCCGTTAATCCAAGCGCACGCGCGACAAGTAGCCCTGCTGTCTCTTTAAATCTCCGTGCTGTATTAAGCGCACGCGCGCGATATCATCGCTCTTTCTCCCCGTCCGAATTTGGCAACGAGTCTGTACATCTCGCTCGTTTCCAAAAAAGAAACGGCGAGAGTCTGTGCGCGAGTGTGTAAAAAAAGGGAGGCGGTTCAGCAGCTCTGCGGCCTCGTATTATACACCTATATACTCTCTCTCTTTCGAGAGAAAAAGAGAGAGAGAGAGAGAGAAGACAAGGGCCTACGTTTTCAGAACGGCACGTACACGTATACACGTCCGCTCGCGAGCGAAAGAAGCACACACAGACTCAATGCTCCTCTTGGCCTTGTTTCTTTCGCGCCCGAAGGAAGGACCGGGGCCCTCCTCCGAAGAGACGAGGCTCTCGAGTTTCGAGGGAGAGAAAGAGAGAGAGACGACAAAAAAATATACATATATGTATATATACAAGCGTCCTGCAGGACGACGGGTCCATACACACACAGCTGATGGCTGTCGGCGGGCCGATAAGCGAGAGAGGACGGAGAGAAGAATGAAGGTTCGAGAAGGAGGGGAGAAAAGGTACGAAAAGGCCGCGGTCAACATCTGATCCTGGAAGAGGTGGGGAGGTAGGCTGTGGATGCGTGCGTGTGTGTGTAGGGGACTGTGATTATTACTGACTTTGTTAGCTTTCGACTTTGTATTTTATTTGTTTAGTTTGTGAATTTCTTACTTTGCTGGCAAAGTCGAGCATTCACATCAGGAATTATAATTATCATCAATGCTGTGAGTCGAGATGATAGATGGTCTTAAAATGTTTCATAAATAGTACAATGCTAAAGCAGTTTGAAGCGGCACTGATCAAATCATGTTGATGAATATAAGTAATATCCACAAATAAATTAATAACAATTACTCACACAGTGGACTCTTTCTAGCCGTGATTGATATTCGCAAAGCTTTCCTGTAGATTATTGCTATCGGAGCAGTTTCCATACTCAAGTCAACCAAAAACATGTAGATGACAGTATTGTGATAAAACTAGAGTTTAAATTACTGTTCTATAGACATTAAAACAGAAGAAAGATGAGCCTTTCACATAGACACATTTTCTCTCTTAGCGGATGATTAATCTAACAGATAAAAGTGATACTTTAGCAACTTCATATGGTATCTGAGACAGTGTATAAACAACTTAACAGAGTATTTGAAAAAGTGCGTAAAGCTCTTTGCTTAGCGCACAGAGTATTGGAATATTAATACTTGAAAATTTATTCCACTTACATCATGTACACAAATTCAATTTTACTCAGTTGTTGAACTGAGCGCATGTAACATTATTCAAAGGTGAATTTACCTAATGGAAGTAAATAAAACGGAAATTTTCAGGATTTTGAAGTTTTCCGCACGTTCTAAAAAATGCATAGGCACGTCGTAGTATAAATAAATTGATACTCGGGAGAGAAAGTGATTTTAACCGCAGTTAGTACACATTATTACTTTTATTTTCTACGTTCCTTTAAATTTTGTGTATTTATAATAACGACACCTTCTCAAGTAGATAAACGCGAGTATCTCATTACTTATAACGTATCAACATTTCATCAATTCATTAACCACATCTGACGTCCAAAATCAGTCTACCGTATGTTTATACCCTTCCAACCACGGTACACACACACGCACACGCACACTCTTCCAGCACAAGGTCCTTCTCCCAGCCCGCTGGGAGCGAGACAGAGAAAGAGAGAGAAAGGTCATGGACTCGCCAAAATATATCGGCCCCCCTTAAACCCTCTGTAGCAGTCAGGCCCCTCTCCTCGCTCCTTCCTCTCCCCTATACCACATCTTCCTCCCTCTCTCAAACCAGTCCCTTTCTCTCTCTACCTCCAAAATTTCCCCTCGCGTCTAGACGAGAGCTACACCCCGCGTATACATCGCGAAGGGCTCCGCGGATACACGGCCACGTATTTTTGCGCGCAGCCTCCCCGCTTTTTGCCGTACACGTAACCAAAGCCTCCCCTCCCTTCTTTCGCGCGCGGCCGATAAGCGAGCGTTAGCTCCGAGGTCACGTCTATGTGTATGTGTGCGCGTACATATACACGTACGAAGCATTGCCCTCGCGGAGGCCGTCTTGAAAGCCGTAAGCGGGGAAACTTAGCTAGAGTGCCGTTATTGATAAGAGCATGGGGAGATTGCGCGCGCCCCGCTGTATAATGCGCATAAAACTTTTGACACTTTTTTTTTTTAGAGAGGAGAGTCGGTGGATGTAAATCCGCGGGAGATCTCAGCTGGCTTGGATTTTAAGTAGTTAGGAGGATGGACGGGGGTGGCAGGACGTTTGTTCCGCGGGGGCGTAGTGAGATTCATAAATGTTTGCTCGGATGTTAAATAATTAATGGCCCGGCGCATAATGCGACATCGCGCGCCGGTGAATTATTTATGACGATGCTAATGCCGGTAGCGGGGGAAAAACGAAAATCCTGATTGCTCTCAGGAGCGCTCGGATATGTTCGCGATTGACAATTTCGTTTCTGGTAATTGGCTGCGTTGTTTCAAATAAACAATCGTTTCGATGGAACTGCAACAGCTCTTGAGCTTCGACTTGAATTTTCCACAATGTTTGAAAAAACCGCACGTACAAGCCGGCGCGATAAATTCTTCTCTTCCGCCCAGACGTATATATTTTTTAATTCACCCAGCAGCTGAAATAAGCTTCTTCCTCCTCGTTTCGTTATACTTCCCCGCCGAGCCGGCCAGATTCCCCGCTAATTCTTTATTCGCGCATTAACGAAGTAGCCTAATTTTCCGGGAGCTCTCGCGCAGCTCGCTCCAATTAAAATGCTAATACAAAGCCACTTCGCTTCAAGTGCGGCTAATTGCCTTCATTAGAATGGATTATGATTCCGGCGCGTATACACACCTCCCACGCGTTGAAGAGCCTCCTGGATTCGCGCCTCGAGGATTGCTTTCCGAATTCGAGACGTTCGTGTGGTTGGTTTAACGCTCGGAAGCTAATGATTGTGAAGCTTAATCGACGAGGCGAGCGTCACGTGACGCAACGAGAGTTTCTTCGTGAATCATCGTTAATTTATCGTTAATCGCTTCTGTGCGGAGACTGCGTGGCACGATGGTTTTATTAGTTTTTTCAAGTCGATGCTTTGGAAGAGTGTAATTTAGATGAGAGGCACGAGAGTTGGTATGGGTATGACTTGCTGGAAGATCAGACGATGACGGCGACTACGAGGAAAGAGACGATTACGTTCCTAAGACAGGGAGAGAGCTAAAAGACAAGCCAGAAAGTTCGAGCGCTGGGTCACGCGCGCTTATCGAGCGTATCGCGCGCTCCCGATTTTTCTCGCTTCGATCTCATTCGTGTGAGTGTGTAGTTGTGACTGAAGAGAGAGACTTTGTCTTGTAAGTGCGTATCGCGAATTGGGAAGAAATTTTTTTGGTGATGGGTGGGTTGAGGCTGAGTTAGTTCGGTGTGAAAAATGATCTTCTTGGAATAATTTTTTATAAGTTTTGAGTTCAATAATATGAAGATTACATGAAACTTTTTAATTAAGGGTCATCTAAACTAATTCTATCATCTCTAATATATAAAGATTATATATCACAATGGAATTTCTTTGTTTAAGTCCAAAATAGCAATCCGTAAAAAATTGAATTATTTTGAATGAAACAGCTGTTAAATGCGTATGTGCAATACTACTACCGAGAGCAATTGATTAAAAAATCTAATCTTTCCAAATTTTTTTTATCACTCCAGATTCAAATTACCACTATATAAAAACACTAAGCTACTTTTTCACAAACCAAAAAAATGACATGCCGAGTTGGACTCTGGCCTATTATCTAAAATTCTATATATCGAAAAAATCATTAACACAGTAGTAAGATAAAGATAAGCCCGGCAAACTCTGCCACTTAGTTAAGATAAAATATTTATAGATATCATTAAAACACAAAAATTTCGGGAACACGCACTCTGCTAACATTCCCTCTGCTTCTCTTAATTTTATTTATAAATAGCCGCGGAAACGTCGAGTCTGACGGACTAAAATAATACCGCCTCTGCCTTTGTTTTCAAACATCGCCCATAAGCACCCAGCGCCTCAAATCCACCCGCGGAGCTCCCAAAAACTCTCGCCTCCCACCCAAAAAATTTTTCACTCCCAACTTTTAAAACCACTCTCTCCTCCCCACTCGCATCTCAAACCCATATATCCACACTACAAGTCCTAATCAAGCCAGCAGTATCCAGCTACTTTCCAGAACCGCTTCGATTATCAAGCCCGCAGCGCAAATCGCGCTTTGTTTTTGTTTACATACACACAGCCCCTGCGCCTGTGTGCATGTGCGGGGGCTCTCCGCTCTCCTCCTTTTTCCTCTCTCGCGAACAGGTTGCGCCTCGCTCCAGACGAGGCGTCTAGAAAAAGCACAGCTGCGCGAACGCGCACACACAGAGAGAGCAGAGCAGCAGTCGGAGAGGAGAAAGAAGGGAGAGGTTTGTGCGCGCCGCTTCGTCGTCGTCGTCGTCGGCTAGCCAGTTTGTTGCTCCTCGCGGGTTGCTGACCCTCTCCGCTCTCCTCCTCGCTCTTTCTCTCCCACTCGGCACTCTCTCTCTCTCGCTTACACATACATGTATACGCGAGCTCTTAAAAAGTTTCTTCTCCTTCTCGCGCGGGTTTCGGCACGCTCTCTGCCCTATTTATCTCTTTGTCTTGATTCTTTCGCCGCACGCACACTCTGCTGCTGCTGCTGCTGCTATTCCCTCTCCGTATAGCTGCTCAGCGCAAGGATATCGCAGGGGCCGTTCCTTCAACTACGCCTCTGCGTAGGTATTCGTGTGCAAGTGTGTATGTATGAGACGAAGGAGAGATAGCTGCTGCTGGCCCTTCGAGGCTCGTCTTCTTTGCGGTTAGCTGCCTGGCTTCTCGGAGCTTTGTTGCTTTCGGCTCGTTGCCGTCGATAAAAATAATTCTCAAGTCCGCGCTTTTGAAAGAGAGGCCGTAATGATGCGCGCGCCCACGGCTTTGAAGAGCTATAATACAGACGCTGTTTGTGCGAGTGTGTGTATAGCTGTAGAGGTTTCTTTTTATGTTTTGATTCGACTACTTCGTCGGCTGGGGGCATGAATATGGATGATCAGCGGCGATTAATTTTGTTTGGGATGTGCGGTTGTAGCTCGTGGGCCAAGGCTTTTGTTTTGGAGCAGGTGTTTGTTTGCGTGAGCCGTTACTCCGAGCTGCGAGTTTTGGATACAAACATTTTTTGGTTTATTAATTACTTATTTATTGGAGCGTGTAAATAACTAAATTAGTTATTTTCATTTGAATATATACTTTCGCGAAATTTTAAATGAGCTCGTACCCTTTAACATTACACTTTAAAAAAATCTCTTCATCTCAAATACAAGCAGACTCATCCATCTCATTCCACACTACCGTTAATCGAATCTCGCGCCTCCCATCCAAAAAGCAAATACTTAGCTCGCAAGACCGCTTCCAGCTCGCTTAGCCCGGCATAATCAAGCCTCTCTCCTACCTAATCGCATTTTTTGCGTAACCCACTGCAACACCGTCCCGTATTTTTCGACGGGCCGTCGCCGCTTTTGTGTTTATATAACGCGATAAAAAAACGCTCGGCTGTGTGTGACCTTCGGCGCCGATTTCGCACACTGTATAAGCCGTGTATACCGCTCCAGTCGACCTAGGACAACGTTTTGTGCGAGACACGGCCCCGCCGAAAATACCAGGCGCAGACGCAAAGTCGCGAAATAAACAGATATATACGCCTACGTCTGGCTGGCTTCTTTTACGAGGATGCGAAATATGGAAATGAAACGGCGCTGACGTTCGCTTGGCTGGGCTTGGGGAGGGGATTGGCTTTTGTGGATTGGATGTGTCGCTTTTTAAGGAGGTAATGATTTTTGCGGGTGGATTGTTGATAGCAGTGATTTTAAAAAAATAATGAATGGAAAATTTTATGAAGAAAGAGAATATGATTTGTTTCGAATAAACGATAATTTATTAATGCCGGCGGAATATAAATTTCAAACTTGGCACTTAACGCAGGACATTTTGGTAGATGCCTATTGCTCATTCTTAGAACTGTGTGTTGGATGAACGCTCGTCTGTAGAAGGTGAAATTTTCTAGAATGTTTATACGAATTAGTTGCACTTACCAAATTTAAAGCGGCGAAGTTTATTCCGAGGCAATTTATATGTAAAACAGTTGTAAAATTTTCCGAGTCATAAAAGCAAAAGTCTCGAAATATCCAGCGCTGTAAGTGCCAAAGTCGCAAATTTTTGTTTTATTTCACTTGCGGTTTAAAATGATGTTATAAGCGTTGAAATTTTATACCTTGCTAATTAAAATACGTAGCCCAACAATTTTAACGAAATATATTTTTAATTAAACAAAACCATTTAGCAGCAGGTCATGCAATTAAAAATAACGTTAAAATTTCCAGAACCGTTTCAAACTTTAGAACTCTTAGAGCATTGTTCTCAATTTCCCGATAAAATCTCAAAGAACCACATTCCGCGTATCCAGCATCTTCCTGCGAGCTTCACCAAATCCTGGCCCAAAAACAACCTCAATTTTCCTCTCCAAAACACATACCTTCCACCCACCCAAAAACATCGCATAAATCCACCTAAAAGCCGCGCTAAACCAGTCGTCCTCAACTCCGCATCCTCGCTATTTTCCGCGCTCGCAAAACAAAAGAGCCGGAGCTTAGCGCGTGAAAAATTACCTTTGGCTGGCGCGCAAAATCTCGCGAAACTTCTACATATTACACAAAGACAGCCGCGCGCTTCGCTGGATCGGACGTTCCAGCCAACGAGGCGAATTCGCATATCCAACCCCTCGCTCTGAGCATATCGGTACTTTGATCCGCGAAGGGCTGATGTAGCTTCCTTTGGTGCCGTCGCCCTCTGCTGTATGTGTGTACGTTGATGCGAGCTGTGTATCCGCTTTCGCGGAGCTGGCTGACGCTTTTGCTCGCAGCCCTCGCTTGTCTTTACGGGGCTTTTTTACGCGGCTGTGATTTTTTTTTTCTGAGGGTTGTGGAGGGGAAGGGATGGGTAAATAATGATGGGATAGGTGGCTGGGAGGCTCGAGGAGGATTTGTTGATAGATGGTAGGTTGCTTTTTTCGTTAATTTTGGGTATGTGTGTATTTTTGTAGAGGGTGGGATGTTAGACTGATTGGTTGTTTGTAATATGGTAGAAAATGAAAGCAAGAATTGTTAATTAAGCAATTTGATTATTTTTATTAAAAGTTTTGATGTAATTAAGAATTTGTTGAAGCCTTAATAGCTACAACAACAATCTGGAAAAATTTTATTTTTTCTTCTCTCTCCAAAAGTGCAAAAAGTTTTTCAAAGTTATTCAAAGATTCTAATTGTTTTCCTAGAATAACAAATGTTCTTCCGCGAGTTTTAGCGAGTTTATTTTGTGCAGAGCGCATTAAGTCCTTAAAGTTTCATGCAACAATTTAGCGCAAAAACGCCCTTAGAAATTCTTTCTCTAACCGCTTTTACTGCGAAATAATTGAAATTCTCTTGCGGGCGAAAGTTTAAAATCGGCTTTTATAAATACCTCGCGCGCTCAGCAATTACAAATTTCAAAACGTCCACTATTCATGCAACCTAAACCATTATTAAACTTTAATACTTCATTAATCACCTAACACTGCTTCCATACAAATTAAACCAACAACCCACCTAAACCACATAAAATCACCTGAAAAAAAACGAACAACAGAACCTAACGCACCGAAAAAGCAGCCAAACTCCCCATCGAATCGCCAGCCTCTCCGCGCAATTTCCATCAGAAAATCCCCCCCCCCTCTACCCCCGCACGAATTCGCGCACTTCAAATTTCAATTCTCTCCCCTCTCCTACGCGTTTCCCTTTGTCTCGCTCAGCTCTCCCCATAACCACCCCTCCCCCAACACACACACACACACACGCGATTTCCCCTGCAAGGGTTGAAGCTCTGCGCATGTCGCGGCGGCCGCTCACCCTCGACTCTCTCTCTCTCTCCGAGCTGTATATAAACTCGAGCCGCAGCTCGGCCGGCCTGCATTCTTTATTCGAAAATTCGCGGGAGCGAAGCCGTGTTTTTCCTGGGGCGTATATCGATAGTATCGATAGCCGCTCTCTTTTCACGGCACGCCAGTGCGCGAGCAGCAGCGGCTTTTGTAAACAAACTGTCCGTCTCCGTCGCGAGCGTGTCGATGACCCCGCGACGGACGCTGCACGCGGCGCGCAGCTGACACGCGGACCGCCGAGCGCCTGATTTTAAATCTTCGCGCCGAGCGCGCCGGAGTCAGTCGCGCGGAAAAATGCGAGAGCTGCCCAGTGGCGTAGGTGATTGTTTCAGAGAGTTGAAGGGAGAAGGAAGGGTTTATCATGTCGGCGGGACTGATGCTGCTGAGGCTGGTTGCCGAGTGCTTCAAGAGCGAGGCCAGAGAGCCGAGGAGCGAAGGTCTGTGTTTAGGTTTTTTTTTTTGAGTAGATTTTATTTTTAACGCGTTAGTGGACGGTTTTGCGCAGTTGGAAAATATTCGCGGCGAGTGTGGGTTAGCGTACGATGACGCCTGAGAGCGGAGACTGTGTATTTTCGGTTTATGCGATATTTTGAAAGAGCGGTTGTCGGGGGCACGAAAAATTGGACTGTCGTCGAAGGAGAGATGTGACTTGTGGCGTGAAATTTGCGTATTGTGGGAAAATATTTGTATTTATAGAGTTTTGATGTTAAAATGGAAAAGTGGTAAATGGTGGAAAAATTGTGGATTATGATAATAAATTTTACTGCTTGAATTTAGGTAATTTAAGGCTGATATACGACGTAATTACTTGTAGTTCTTTGTTCTCTTTGTTGTCTTTAAATGGCAAAGACGCAGTGGACGTATATTTAATTAGTACTACCCGGGCTTCCCGTATATTTTTACTGTACTTTAAATGATTCACGCTACTACTACGTATTATTTTAAATGTTTACTAATTAAATACTACGAGCAATGTTATCATCGGTTTTCTATACACTAAATAATTTATACATTATTTATTTAATTATTTTATTTAGATGAAAAGTATTGCAATCAAAAAATATTTAATTTTCAAATTGTAAAATATTCAATGATTAATATTTGTTATCAAAATTATCGTAAGCTTAAAACTTGCCAAACTGCATTTAAAATCACTTACACAAAATAAAAAACAAATTTAAAAAAAAGATGTTATAAACAAATGTATAAAATACAAAAACATTATAAAGGCCTCTCATCTGTGTAATTGTATTGTATAAATCAAGAAACAAAATCAAAATTAAAATCACGTTTAAATCTAAACCTACCCCAACTCACATGTCTGACCATATGGCCATTCATTCTACTTACTACAAAACCAAACACCCAACCATACTACTCACATCAAACGATCAGCCTCGATCCACTCCACCCAATCCAGAATCACCAATCCTTTTTCAAAAGCCCCGCTCTTCCGCCTACACAAAACCAGCCGCGAAAGCCGATAAACACACGCCGCGAATCCCTCCCACGCACAGCCAGCAGAGATAACAAAGCCTCTCCTCTCTAACCCGTTTTCCATCTCTCTCTCCCGAAAACCGAAAAAGGGAAAGTCCATAGCCGAAACATACCAGCTCTCTCGGAGTGCAAAAGAGTCTTAATCGGTTTCCCATCCATCGTTCGGCCAACATTCTCGCATTCCTCGGCCTTAGCGCTTTAATAATACCCTCTGCGCTCGAGACAAAGAGCCCAGAAATAGGAAAAGACATCGTCCTGCACGTGCGGGCCGACCTTGGCTCCGCGGGAAAACGTTTCTCAATGAACGACCTTGGACTCTCTCTCTCGATGTTGGCGAGCGTTGATTGCCGGCCAATCGAGGCAAGCCAAAATTTTCGAGCCACGCGAGCGCGTAGGTAATTAGGAGATCGGACGTCAGAAAGAGAGAGTTAGCATGTAAACGAGGAAGACACGCGCCTGCGTATAGATCGATCACAGGCCTTTCGACATCGCGATGCGCTTTGAGGCTGCAGTTGGAGCTCGGCAAGCGGGCTGCAAGTGTGCGGGTTTTTCTTATGTTGGGGTGTGGGCGCTGATGGTTGGTTAATTAGCGCGTTGCTGGGGTGAAGGGTTTGGAGGATTGCTGGTTGATGCTGGCCGAGATTGATTTGGTAAGGGAGGTTTTGGGATTGAATTGTTTGGGAGAGGTGGTGGGTGATTAAGTGGATTGTGTGGTTTGTGGATTGAAGAAAGTGGTAGTTTTTGTGGGGGAGTGGTGGAGAAAGGAGAGTTTGTTTAGAATAATATTGTGTAAATTGAGGATGCGTTGAGTTTGGAAAGCTTATTTATTGTGTGTATTAAAAAGATTTATCTTCGATAGAATAGCTTCTAAAAGGTAGTTTCACTATTATCTGTAAAAGAAAAATCCATTTATCACACCACGCTTCAGAAATGCCGTAATTAATGGTTCTAGCTGAATGCGGCGTTCTGTAGGAGTTGCACGAAGAAGATATTTTTTTAAAATAGAATTTAAAAAATATCTGAAATTCTTAAAATATATTAAAAAACAATATTTTTACTTAATTTCAAACAAAAAGAAAAAACTAGTTTTGTTAAATATTTATTACATTTCTGCTGAGGATTCGGTCGAGAGTTTTAAAGAATAGTTTAATTAATGTTGGACTTTTCTCGTTAAACACTACTTGATTACCCAGTAATTTTCTTTTTTATCGGGCTAAATAATCATACTTTTTTCGTAATAAAAAGAATTTTTAAATCTTAAAAAATAAATTTAAAATTAAAATACTTTAATTTCTTTAATAATATAATCTATCCCGCAACATTCACTAACATACTTTTCGATACTCTCGCTAAACTTTCAAAAACTCTAATTCAAATAATAAATATGAATTACTAAAAAATCAAACCACATAAACATGCACAAACAACACACAATTAAAAAAAAAAATCCCTAAACTCACCAACAATTTCTGTTCCAGGAATGCACTGCCTAGGCGCCGGTACGGGCGGCCAGGTCAGCCCTAGCGGCTTCGGCAGTCGCGGTACCGTCCTAAGCGTGGTCAGAGCCCTTGGGGTCCTCGTCTGCGAAGGTAGAATTCAGGGACCTCCGCGAGGCTACAAAGAAGGTCCACACTGCGTGCCGCCCCTGCAGTCGGCACCCACTAATCATGTCTGCGAGAAGGACAATTATTCGGTGAGAATTATTTTTTTTTTTTTACTTTCCTCTCGCGAGTGGTTTTCTTGCCAGCAGGTTAGAAGTTAAATGGCTTCGCGAAGCACGCGACTGTTCTTCTTTCCAGTGAAAGTGAAAGTAGATGTTTAGTAATGTTGAGTAAGTCGGGCGGATTGAAGAAATTTATTGAGATTTTGTGGAGGTTTGCTGTTTGAGTAATGGGATATCGTTTTGAGAATAATAGATTTTTTCTTGGGATGATTTTTTTTTAATTTTGATATATTGTGTAGTGATTATTTGTATGAATCGCACATAAATTATGGTTTCATTGGAGATAAATACACATTGCATGGAAAATAATTAATTACCGCTATGCCTTTTTCGTTTAAAGATGTCAGTGAAAAGAATTGCATTTTCATGAAACTCTCGTTCTTTACGTCATTCGAGCTGTCTTTGCAATCGTTTTACGCATGCATTAAGTTTCACTTTTATTGTTAACCATTATTTCGTTCTAGTCTGAAAATTCGCGCCTTTCTCGTATTTATAAGGAATGATTTTGTTTTCTTTCAATTAATTTAACCTATTTTTTTCGATTTATCTTGCGATAGAAAGTGAAACGAGAAGATTTAATTGCAGTTAATTTTATCTGGTTCTTTTTACGAGTTGAGTGTTGAGCATTGAACTTTTTAAATCCATATTTTACTTAAAACAGTTTATACTTTATTTGATGTTGAAAATATTAGTTAATATAAATGATTCAGCATTGTAAAAAGAAGGTCATCGTAAAGAAAGTTATGCAAATACATACAATTAAGTGCAGTTTGCTTGATGAAAGTAGTAGATTTCACTATGAGGCATCGTAAGGATGCGGTTGAACGACACGAGAATGATGTACGACACTCTGTAATCATATATTTTTCTTAAAATATTCTCAACTAAAAAACTGACAAATGCAAAAGAAATAACTATGTAGTAAATACTTAATTTATGGATAGATTCAAAAGTTAAAAACTTTATTACATATGATTTATTAATTAGGTACCTCTACATTATTACACATACTAGACGAAAACAACTTTTTTCAATTTACTGCAAAGCTCTAGATCTAAAATAAATATATTGTATATGCATGCATGCGTACATACAACACTTAAACATAACGATTTATAACGATAACGTCATTAGAATTCGCGATACCGTTTACTGTGTACTCAACATTACACGATTCGACCTATATAAATTCCATCGAATACCCTTCACAAAAATACCCGATTAAAAAAGAAACTCACTCCGCCATAACCATCTTACAACAACCAAAACTCTAAACAAACCAAATCCATATGTTACAGTGCGAGAGATACCTTGTGTTGGTCCGTGAGATAACGGAACGAGTGGCGATCGGCTCGTACCTCTGCGTGGAGGTCGTGCTATGCAGCGACTGTCCCTGCGGCCTGGTAAAGGCCAAGAGCAAGCATCGCGTTCTGAGCGTGCCGCCAATAACATCATGGCAGCACTCCTCGGAGATGCTCTTGGAGTACTGGTGCATCGGCATCGTACCAAGCAAGTAAGTCCCCAGCCAATCCATCCTGTAAGAGTACGCATTAAGAGGATGTCGAAGTTGCTTGTCGTTGCCGGTAATTGCAGAGACCTACTTTTTCATTCGAGTTTTGACAGAACCGTAACGTCACGTTTTTTTCTTTCTTTTGGCTAGATAAGAGCGTGATGGTTATGAGGTAGTTTTTCAATGTTAAAATTTGCAGGTGAAAGATGGGACTCTGTGATTGTTGGTAATTGTAAGGCTTTGGCATCGCCTTAAGGTAAATCATTGATTGGACAATTACTAGCAAATTACAACATCTTTGGATTTTTCGATTTGGATTCAAGTCGATTACTTCTGATCTTTAATGTCTATAAGTTTTTATCTCTCTAACTTTTAAAATTGAAGCTGGTACAAAATTGCTTAAAAGTAGTTTATACAGAAAATAGAGGTCTGCAATTCTGATGAAATGATAAATAAGGTTTTAAGAATTTGTTCAATGTTTTCAAAATTGATAAAAGAAAGTTACTCAAAGATTAGAAGGAATTGGCATGAAACACTAGTGTTAAACGAAAAATCCAATATTTTATGTAATTGTTCGGTCGATAATGAGTACCTTTCGCATTCTCTTGGACGGAACGTGAAAGTCTCGTGAAAGTTGCTGGTTACCAGCTGAGCGATATCACACAAGGAATTTGTTTTTTTTTTTCATTTTTCTTCGTATTATAAAAGTTTATCACCTTTTATGTTGACGCTGTAAAATTTCAGTTTTTCCGCGATAACGCTTTTATCGAATAAAAATATTTCATTGCAACGACTGGACGGTAAAGTGCTTTGTCGAGAAATCATATCGCATTTTATTTCACTGTACTTATCTGCAAGTTACAAAGTATTTTAAACGCGTACATTAAAATCGCAAGGCTATCCGCTGTATTTATTTCTTATTGAATTCGATTTAAACTTTCTAATAACCATCTACGCACGAAACAGATCGATTAGATTTCTTTCCATCGCGAAAACAATAAAATAAAACATCTCAGAAAAAATAAGCACCAAAAACGAATTTTCAATTCCACCTCTCCACTCTCGAATCTCATTGTACACCGCGACTTCCCAAGCCAGTAAAACAGGTTCCGCGTAACTTGATCATCCTCCCAACTCTCATTACCCTTCATCTCCGCCTCCAAACCAAGCCTCCCTCCTCCCTCTCCTGCTCCTCAAAAACAAACAAATTCAAAATGTGCGATATCGCCCAGCCGAAGTAATCCAAAAAAGAGCGAGCCCTCGACAATCCATCCATCGAGCCGACTCACGAAACCGACCCTGTGCACATACAGAAGCCCAGAAACGATGAACTCCCAAGGCCTTTACCAAGCCGTGCGCTCGCGGCTGCACTTCAGCCAGGTGGCAGCCTGGTGGTCCAGAACCGCGGGCCAGCGGCCCAGCCACATCGCGACCAGGATCGTCCAGCCAGGCCCAGGCGACGAGCATCTCAGGAGGTTTCGCGAGCAGCCGGTCGAGCACACCTTTCCACTGGCTGGTCTCGGCGACGGGAATTCCGTTAAGGTAATTATGCCAGCGAGGAGCGAGGCTTAAGGTGAAGTCTGTCTCTTTCGTTTATTTATATATCTTATTATGCGCGCGCGTAATCCGGTCTTGATTGAGTTTTTGCCCGTGCGGCTGTATGGGAGAGGTTCCTTTTGGACTTTTCGAGTTGGGATGTTGTGGCGAATGGTAATTTTTGGAGGTTTTCTAAGTGGGTCGGATGGAACTGTTGTGTTGGAGTGGAAGGAGAATTTTTAAATTCATTTGGAGAAAGCTAGACGGAGCGCGCTAAAGTGGGGACGAAAATTGGTAATGTAACGGAAACTTAAAAATTAAACTTTAAGACTGTGTAGCTTGGTTATTCAATGATCACTTGCCTTTGTATACATGTATTTTTACTAGTGTTTCAGTTTGTACATACGTTTGTAAATACCAAACATGCTAAATTCTCTATCCATTGTCTTTTGCAAGAAAGCTACACAATGAGCATTTTTCTATTAAAACACTCTATTGAATGCAAAATCAATAGTGAAAATATTTTTTGATAAAGAAACATAAAACAAGCTACTTAAACAGTGTCGAGCTAATTTCCAAACGGATATAAAATAACTGAAAAGATTAAGTAAAAATTTATTTATTATTAAGAAAATCATTAAGACCGGATTTTTTAATTAATGTACTTAATTGGGTATTTCAAGGTTACACAGTTGACTTTGCAACTTTTTAAACATGACTTGCATAAAAGCAAATAAAAAATTGCAATTATTATAACCATTAATTTCATGATATTTTTATATCTTTTTACTTAAATAAAATTAGAAAAAATCGATAAAAGATTCAAAGTATAAGGATGAATAAGTATAAAAAATGTTAAAATAATTAACAGAACGGTGGAATAATTAAAAATACAGTAATAAAATCTTGTAAATGAATTATTATACATTTTTTAATACTACTATGCCAGTAATTTTACCTATAATAATTGAAGTTTCTCAATTCAAAAAGTTACTAAAAAGAAAAACCATAAATTGGTACATATTCAAAAAGTTAAAAAACACAGTAAAACAAGAACTTTATAAAATCTAAATAAAAACCGAACGTGTTCACATATTCCTCTACATTCAAAACTTGTTATTCATCCGCCAATCAACTTGATCATTCTCGAAATACCCATTATCGATAACAAACTCAAAAAAGAAAAAAAAAAACAAACTAAACTAAAATAAAAAAAAAGCAGAAAAACACAGCCAGCTTCTAAACTGATCTTTTATTGGTATGCCATTCAGAGCAAGCGCTAAATCTGGTCGTAAGCCTCTATCTCTCTCTCTCCCCCCGGAAGATCTTAAACGCACACTGACCTGTCACTCTCTCTCGCCCTCGAAGACGAAGAAAAAGCTCGACAAGTTACCTAGCGTCCGTCCGTGCGCCTTGGCAGAAGCAGCTCTCGAACCTGTGTGTGACTGTGTTTATAGGTGACCGTGTGGGCGCTGCCCCGTATGGAGGACATCCCCCGTCTCAGCTGTCCGCTCCACCCCGAGGATGCTAAGCTCGTCGTCGTCGTCGAGCCGAGCGTCAGCGCCGCCAGCTCTCCCCACCCTGTGCCCAGCAAAGCCGCCCAGCCGGCTAGCAGCGCCGTCTCGCCCAGCTGCAGCAGCACCACCAGCTCGCCCGACAGCAACGCCGTAGTCGACGGCCTCGTCATGCCCGGTAAATTCACGAAAAGCTACCACCACCACCACCACCACCATCCATCATCCAACGCGCCATTTTCATCCGCGCTGCTGATGAGTAACCAAGCCGTCGAGCCAGCCAAGCAGCAGCAGCATCATCATCAGCCGGCCGCCTTTGTCTATTACATGAGTTCCTTTCGCTCGGCAGCTCTGCTGGACGACCGGCTGCAGATCGCCTGCGACAAGCCCGGCAAGCACCACTGCAGCTGCGCCGACGAGGAGGACGACGAGGTAGTCGTCGCGAGCGCAGCGCTGCCCAGGCCCAACGGCGAGCGCAAGAGGCGCAGGTCCCTGCCGTGCCGGCCCCAGCCCGAGCCCAGCGCCAGCGGCAGCCCCGAGCACGCGCCCCAGCTGCCAGCCGTCAAGGAGTCGACGACGACGACGACCAGCGCGACGACAGCGACGACGAACGGCGGCTGCAGCAGCAGCAGCAGCAGCGCTGCTGTAGTCAACGGAGCGAGCAGCTCGGACGGCAGCGGGGAGAGCAACAGCAACGGCCTGGACAGTTTGGAGCGCAGCTTTCGCACCCAGCTGAGCATCGAGGAGCAGCAGGAGTGCTGCGGCAATCTGGAGAAGCGCTACAAGCGATCCGAGTCGAGCAGCCCGAAGCAGCAACAGCAGCAGCAGGATGTAGCCAGTGCCCCGAGCTCGGACAACACACACGTGCCTTTGGCCATACCGTGGATTTCTTACAGTGCCAACGGGAAGGCAGTCAGCGGCGGCTTGCCCGCCAAGCAGCAGCATCGCAACACCATGAACCTCGTGCTGAATCCGTTCTGCACGGAGCGAGCTAGGGAGAAGATCGCCCAGGCCGAGCAGCAGGCCCGCAGAGAGCAGGCCAGGCTGAAGAACGCCGGCGGCTTGCTGCAGAGCGTCAACGGCAAGCCCAGCGCGCCGGTGAGGCTGGACGACTGGAAAAAGGTAGGGCCGGCGCCCCCCCATTCGAATAATCGGGATCTGAACCAGCTCATGTCCAAGCTTTCCCTCTCGCAGGACAAGGAAAACGCCAAGGCCGAGCAGGGCGGCCTCCTCGACTGGATCAGCCGAGTGCCGGGCCGCGTTCTCGGCGGCAGCAACAACAACAGCGCCGAGTTCGTCAACGGCAAGCCGACGACTGTGCAGCAGGCGACCGTCAGCCAGCAGCCCAGGTGCGAGGTGAAGATGCGCAACTGCAATCTCGAGCTCAGCCCGCGGGAGTTTGACGAGGTGCTGGCGGTGCTGAGGGCGCGCACTCCCCTCGGCCGTAGAAGAACAGCTTTGCGCACGGCCAAGCGCAGGGAGAAGTACGACAGATTGGTGAACGAGACAACGGCGCCCCAGCCCCAGCAGAAGGCTGAGACGGTGACGAGCGCGGATGGCAGCCTCTACAGCAACGTCTCGAACAAGGCTGACGTGCTGCTCGGGGCCATACTCAGGTCGACGAGCAAGGAGGGCAACAACAGGAAGAATCTGGCGGACCTGCCGAACGGGACGAAGTCCGCGTTGCCAACCAAAGAGGAGATCACCGAGAGCATCGCGACGACGCCGACGACGACGAAGACGACGATCAAGACGCCGACCGCGGCGACGAGCACAACGACGAACGACTGCTGCCCGGAGAGCAGCGGCGTCGTTATGTCGCCCGACTGCAGCGGCGAGTCATCCCTGCCGTCCGCATTAAACAAGCGGCTCTCGCGGCTGAGGCAACTCTTCAAGCGCGATCAGGACAGAATCAGACTGACGACGGCAGAAAGTAACGGGTATTCGCAGCCGCATCAGCAGTGCAAGAGAAGAATCGATTTCTCGGCCGAGCAGGAGGACGAAGACGAGGACGAGGAGGAGGACGACGAGGAGGAGGATGATGAGGAGGAGGACGAGGACGGCGACGAGTCGCACTGTGATTCTTCAGTTGGGACCAGTACAAACAGCGCACACGTTAACTCGATATTCCATAGTACAAATAGCGAGAAAAGGAGCGGCTGCTGCGCGCCCGAGCCCAGCAACGAGCTGGAGGCCGAGCAGCAGCGCCAGCGCATGGAATGTTGCACGGACGTGAGAACGACGCCCGGGAAGAAAAAGTCACGAGGCAAGCGCGACCTCTCGCCGATCTGGGTCAACCACAATAACAATCACGTCAGCGTCAACGGCAAAGCCAACAGCAGCAGTGCCAATGAAGACGGCACGACGCTAGATGAGGAAGGCGGCGAGACGGCGCTGGATAAGACCGTGGTTCCTACGGCCAAGGACCAAGAAAGATTCAGGAGATCGCTCGAGTATGCCGCGTCCATGGTGTTCCACAGCAGGACCGGGTTACCCCTCACATCAAGTCCAGCACCCCTCAGGCGGGGTAGCTGCTGCTTTGACTTCGACAGCAGCTTGAACAGCGTGTCATCTAAAAGAAGGTGTGTTTTGTAAATGATTTGAAATTGGTTTTTAAGTGTGTTGAATAAAATATCTTTATTTAACGTAATTTTAACTTTTGCAGTGCACTCTTTGAATTAAACACTCCCCCGAGTCCTGGCGCCGTGTCCCTCGAAGAAGGCGACAGAGAAACGGAAAACGCCTGTGATATTGAAGAGGTGACAAGGAGGCGATCGACATCTCGCAATCGACCGCAGAGTCACGCTCTTTTAGGAAGTTTCGAGGAGTCCGCGCTAAACGGTAGACTAGAACCAGTTTCAACAGTTCACGGATTTACTGCTGAAATTGGAGCCAGTGGATCTTTTTGTCCAAAACATCGAAAACTTCCAGTCACTGTATTTTTTTATACGCTTGGAGACAACGATAAGGTTTCGTCTCCTTACCTTGTAAGTGCGATAACAGTATTTTTCAACTTTTGACGTACTCGATAATCTTTTATGTGTTGATATGCTCTGAATAAGTAAATAATACACTCTAAATTAATTTCAAGGATTTTACATCATTTCATTTTTTTTTTGATTTACACAATTTTTTTGATTTACGACCTCTCTTCAATTGTTACTCCTCATTAAAAAAGATATAAACAGATTAGGAGACAAAATATATTGTTATAAATATAATTAAATTAATTTTGTATACTAATAATTTCAAATTTACCTATTAATTAGTTTATTTAAAATCTTCTGTATAATTATATTTATACAAAATATTTTTACTTTTCATATAATAATCGTATTTTTAAATTGTTTAGGCTCACATAAATCTAGGAAAAAAAGGATACCAAGTACCGAGAATGGGAACGATTCAAGTAACTCTGTCGAATCCATTAGGAACTGTGGTCAAAATGTTTGTAGTGCTTTACGATTTGAGCGACATGCCAGCAAGATCTCATACCTTTTTGCGTCAGCGAACTCTGCGCGATAAGACATTACGCTACCTCATTCATCTTAGGTAACTTAATATAATAATAATATTACTTAAAATATTTTATTCTGCAATATAAGAAAATAATATGACTTCAATTAATATTTTTTTTAGATTTAAGTAAATATATCTTTGGGTTTTATTTATATAGATTTTAAACTAGGTGACATAGATTACAAAGAGTTTTGATTACAAACAAATATATCGCTATACGTGATTGCTAAATATTATTACCCATATAAGCGTGCAATATTTCATAGAAGTATAACAAAACGTCTATAAGAATGGCTTTGGAAGATAATTTTTAAGAAAATTTTCGAGATATTGTCAACGAGTCAAATTGGAAAACTTCTTTCATTGCTATTTCTAGACATTTTAGTATGTTGAGTTCACGTTTTACATTATATTTTGGTTTTGCTATTTAATAAATAACTTGATCGACAACAGTTATAATTCATTTTAAAGTCCCAAAGTTTATATCGATAAAATTTTTTCAGTAATTCGTTAATATTATTTTATACTAATAATTGATTTCTCTTTTCTAGATTTATGTCTAGCAAATCCGGACGTATTTATTTACATACAGATGTACGGATGATCATCTGTCGTAAATCAGACGTAGATACCGCATCGGACTTCGGTTCGGAGCCGCCAAAGGAGCTGCGCAGCTACATTCACGGTCCCACAAATCCAAAATTTTCACCAAGGTGCTGAGCCTCGTGGCTCTTCCCGTGGGGTTGCTGTCGACCACTTCAGTCGCCGAGTCCTCAGCCCGTCTTCGTGTAAAAGCCTATTCTTGTTCGATCGCTCAGAGGAAAAGCACGTGAACGGATCATAGAGGATGCTGAAGGCAGATGAAAAGTGGCGTACGGCATACTGAAAGGGAACACGAAAATCGATCGTTTTGTCGAAGTTTGTGAAGCAGATTTTTCGTCCCGATCGCTTAATGATATTCTTTCGTTATGTAGTTTTGTAAAAAGACAAAATTTTTAAGATTTGTTTCTTCGATATTAATTATTTTATTTAAACATGTTGCGACTGTCGATGAGTGTTAAACTGTAAACTAGTTTACACAGCAACACTGTTACAAGTCTTTCGCTCGTCTGTTTTTAGGACTTAATTATTAATTGTGATTAATTTGCTTTACTTCAATTCTCGATTTGATCAAAATAAAATAAAAAGAAAAGAAAAAGGAAATTTTTGCGCTGTGCAATTCAAGTCTTGAGAAAAGAAAATTAAAATTTTCATGCTCTTGGCAGTAGTCTCTTGAAATGCTTTAATTATTCAAAAGTGTCTTGAACAATGTGCTCGTGATTATGCCAGAAGCTATAGAAGAATTAGTAAAGGCCATTTTCTCAACTCTCTGTACATACATATAGTCGTCTATTAAAGTCATCCGGAGAATATTTTATGTGGGATGATACTGCCATGTATGTAGCACCCTGCTCTATAAAAAAGTGATATATTGGGAAGGAGAAACTAAGAAATGAATCGTTCGTTGAATCTCCGAATATAGTATTTCTGTAATCATGGACAATACGATAACATCCAACGCATCTTAAACTAAACTGAAATTATAGACTTGTCTATTTTTCGAGAACAACGGCCGATGCGCTCGTTTCTAGCTTCCACAAAGAAAAAAACAGATTATTTACATGTATAAAAAAAAAAGAACACATTTTTGTGTCCATAGCACTGTGATGAATATATTGATATAGATACGAAAATATCTGTTAAAGAGTAACTATTTGCGTAGTAGGTATACAATTTAGTATAATAATTAATATTCTACTAATATCGAACGAGGAAAAACCGTATCTATGCATATTGTATCGACCGAATCTGTAGTGGCGAACTTCATCGCCTCACGTCGTTATTTTCGTAATTCGAGATGCTTATTTTTTTGTAGAAAAACGAATTCTCAGCGAAATGAGATAAATAAAGCGTAAAAATATATATAAATAATAAATATAAAATCAAAAATCGCTTACAAAAAGCGTTCTGCGTACCCGCTAATAAAGAAAGAACGTTCCTGTTTTGATCATAAAAATATCTCTGAAATTACATAATTTGTATCTAATGTTTTCCGTACTTTCGTTTAACTGTCTATATTTGATTTACTACTTTGTGAGTGCGTGATTTTTCTGAAAATTATGAATTGAATTACACGTTTATAAGCCATTTTTAATTTTTTTTATAATTTGATTTATAAATTTATTTGCGATTCCATAATTTGTGTAATTTATAAAAGTTATTTTTGGAAAAACTTATAGGACAAATATTTTTTTAAAGAAAAACCTGCAATTTATATAATTTTTGGAATTGGAAATAAATTTTAAATAAAAATAAAAGTTTTTATAAATATTTCAATGCTTTTTTTTATCAATTTTCTTCCTTTTTTCCTGTTACATGCTCAGAGGTATTTTTACTAGTACAGCAGCTCATACAACCGTCTCTGATCGTCCTCTGTATTTTGAATAAAAATCTGTAATTTTTCAGAAAGCCAAGTTCCAGTAATAAGATTTATTGTGAGAAATAAATAAATTATAAACTTGTAAAATAAAGGCAATAGCAAGCAGCAAATGCAAAATGTTCTTTGTGAATTATAACAAACGCCATTTCCGATTAATGGCAATAATATGTAAAAGCAAACAAAGAAACATTGTTTGATGCAAGAATTTAATGGCGAAAAATGTGATTAAATAGGCAAAACTCATTGAAGAGTTTTATTCGTGATTTTCGTAGAATATAAATAGAATTGAAAAATCGTAGATTATTTAATCACTGCCATGCTGTACATACATTCAAACATATATAATTGCATTCATAGGTTTATGCAAACCTATATGTGCACATGTATATGCTGTACACACACATACTTTCTTTTAGATAGTAGATGAAAATTCAAGATTTAAAAATTATAGTGTTTATGGTGTGTCAATAAAAATATGATTACAGAATGAAAAAATAAAAATCTTCGAATAACGAAAAATAGATTTGAATTGCAGTAATAACTTGCAATACAAAATTTGACGTTCGCTAAGAGGATCTGCGAAAAATTACTACGAAATAATTTAAAAAAATATATTTTTTTCTCGATAATCAGTAAGGAGCTCCTCATAGTCAATTTCGATTAACCAAGCTAGATGCCTATTTGTAAGTTAAAGAATATATTATTTTATAAACTGACTTGTTATCGCGAATTTTTATTAATTTAAGCGCAAATGTAGCTACAGGTGAAATTGATTGTAAGTTGAAGGAATATAACCGAATGTAATAAAGATGATTTAAGTATGATATTTGACTTTCATTTTTAATGCCATTTAATTGAATTCCTCTAATTTTATTAAATTGTAAGGATTGATTATTTTTTATGAGCAGTATTATTATTATCAAATAAACCATATTTCGTCATTTAAAATAATAATATAATTTAATAAGTAATTAAAAAGTAAGTTTTCAAAACTGCATATAAAATAATACCAATACTAGTTGTAAAATATCATAATTAATCATGATTTTCTTTAATTCTAAATTAATTTGTTTATATTATTAATTGAATTATTACACAGTATAATGGTTAATACAAATTACTAAATTAGAAAATATAATTAAGGATAACTGTTTTCATTAAATTAAAAGATACTTGATTATAAATTTTTAATAGTAAATTATTCCTTAAAAACGTAAGTTTACATACTTATACACAGCACTTACATAAGTTTATTTTATGTACATAAAATAATATTTTAGAGCGCAGAACTTTTAATTTCTTTTAAAGTAAGATAAAGCTAAATAAAGCTAAAACATTAAACAACAGAATTCATAGCGCAATCAGTTTTTTAGGAACAGATCTAGTTAAAAGTGATTATTTTTATGACGCAAGAACTCACGAGTAATAGAAAAATGTAAAAAAATGTTTTGGTAGCGTCCAACAGGAATTCGTTCACAAATCTTCATATCAATTTAAAATTTGCTTCGCTATCAGTAATACAAAATATTATGCTCAGCACTATCAGAAAAATATACTTCACTTCGCAGTATTCTAAAATTATACCAAACGTCGCTTCCAGAGCGACTATTTTCTTAACCCTAGAACTCTTGCATTTTTTTTTGTTTTTGCTATTAAAAAAGTATTTTTTTTTAAAAGTCTATCATCTTAAACATAATTAAAACAACTTTAGTGAAGGAAAACTATTGCAAATTTGTGCTTTTTTATAATTCTTATTAAAGATGTGCATATTTTAACTCAACTATAAAGTGAATGGAGATAATTTCTTCTAGTTATCTAGGATCAAAGACTCTTAATTAGAGTATTTTTTAATGTTAGTTTTACAAAGAACATTATTTATATTTTTTTTTTTATATCAATGTTTATTCGATGTGAATATATTTTTCAAAGTAAAAAATAATTACTCTTTTTTATATAATTTAAAAAGTATTCTTTAACTCTTTTAAGAAATACAAACATTATACAGTCGGCAAAAAATTACTATTAATGTGCTATAAGAAGTACCTATAGCATGTACCAACAAAAATTAACATTTTATAATCACAGTTAGCAATTTGTATCTACTTACTACAAACCACCGATTAAAAAGATTCTTTTTATAATTTTCAAGATTACGCATTTTTTATCGGTGGTTTGAAACACTTTATAATTTAATTTTTTAACAAACAAGTAATACACCTTAACATTATTGCATTGCTTATAAAATTGTCCAATTTTGACAAAATAACATACCTTAACATTTTTTTCGAATAATTTCACACTAATTTGTGATATGTCTTTTAGTTAAAACATAATATTAATGATAAAATAAACCATTTTTTTGTATAAATGCCTGAAAATTTTAAAAATGAATTAAAAAATCAGGAGAGAGTATCATGATTTAACATTCGTGGCATTGCTCATGGAGAAAATAAAAAGTATTCGGAAAATATACATAAAAAAGTGTAAATACAATAATAAATACGCTTGAGTCAGTCTAGTGATTCTGGTTCGACAACTATATTGTTGGCCGTTCGCTAGCATTGACTGGCTTGCAAGCCGTTGGGAAGTCTGAATCCTTGATTGTGGCTCATGGTCAGTTGTCTAGTTGCCATGCTATTACCACACTGGCTACTCCAGTCAGCGGTAGGAAGCGGAGTTCGGTAGAACTTTGATGAGGTTTTATTGAATATGGGTAGTAATTCATTAGCTTCGTTCGATAGTGCCTGCAATTTAATAAAAAATTCACATGAGAAATGCATTTTTATTTTAAAAGACAATTTTTAATTTTAACTCATATTACGCGAGCAAAAACTTAGTACATTATGTGTTAATTTTATTTTAACTTTATTATTAAAAATTTAAAAATTGATATTATCAATATTTTTCGATTTTCTTATAAATTTAGTAATATCTAAGTTTAATATTAAAAGGTCAATCAATTTACTTTTTTACTTTTTATTGCATGATTATTTAATTTAAATGTTTCATATCAATTGACTTTCATGTCATGAGTTTAAATTGAAATTGAATAACAGCACATATGTCATAATCTCCGTTGATTGATATCAAGAACTGATTGATTTCATGTAGTTTAAGGAATTATTTGCTCATTATAAAGAATGTTTACCTTCAAATAAATAATAGTATCAGTTCCATAGCCTTCACAGCTTAATAAAACAAGATCGCCATGAAAATAACGCGCATATAATCGGGACAATGGAAGACCATAACCATATCCAGCAAGAGGAACTGTATGAGCATCGGTCTTGCTGGGCTGAGGAGCCGTACTGTACATGTATTTAAATAAGTTATCCATTTGCGAGCGGGGTATACCACCACCTCGATCGGACATCTAAAAAAAATCAATTCATTAGTTAATATGGGTTTGTATTGTTATTAGTAATAATAAGAAAACATATTGATTTGTATAATTTTCTTAATTCCAAAAGATAAGTTAAATAAAAATGTCTATTATTTCGTATACAACTTTCAATAAAGCATAGATGAGTTAAACATTTTAAAATTGTATATAATTATATGCCCAAACTCGATTCAATACTTAAATTGAAAAAGTATTTTAAAGTCAAAAAATTCGGCTTTTCAGTTGAAATTTATAGAATTTTATATTTAATTTATATACGCTCAAAGCAATAACATACTTTGACACATATGTCCTCTTTTCCGCGCACGACTGTGACCTCCAGGGGTGGGTAATTGTCGGCATCGTCCCCGCAGTGCTCCATCACCGCTCTCATGCTATTTTTGAAAAGTTCAAAGAGCATGTGGTACAAGTGACTTGGTACGTACACTATCTTGATTTCGTTGTTGCGTTCCAGCTCTGAAAAAAGACGAAAAAGCACCAAGTTAGCTTGATCTTAATAACTCTAATATATTTACCTGTTTAAAAAAGAAAGTGTATATTGAACCGTCACTAAAGGTGATACTACTATACATAAAAGTGTAATTTTCGCAAAATCTGAAGATTTACTTTAAGCTACTTACAAGTGAACGCAATTTTAGTAATCAACTTTTAGCAAACTTGCCATTGTGCTGCTTGACTAAGAGATCGGGACTAGCCATGTAGTATTGGTCGCATAAGAAGCGCGCGTTCTCGTAGGCGTCCTTGACCACGCTGATAACGTCGCAGTACGGATCTATGCAGCCGATGTGTCTGTTGTGGCCGTTCAGCACTCCGCCGAAAAGTAGAGCTGGAAAGCACACAGAGCGTGTAAGTTTTCATGTTATGAAGAATAAATTAAAATATTTCTTTTATTTTATTTCAGTTTAATTAGTTAATAGAAAAATAAAACAATATGCTCGTAGTTTTCTGTAAAAAATAATATAACAGCTTTTAAAATATCTTTAAGAATATAGTTATTTTATGAATTTGAAATGGCTTTTTCCTTTCTATGCATATATTTTTAAACATGATTCATTTGAGTCTAGTACTTTTGTGCTTAAATAGAAAACTTAAAATTACTGCTTTTAATAAAGATAAAATCTTTTCAGCGAAAATAAAAGTTTAATCTTGATTTGACTTTTAATCAATATGTTTATGTTTTAAGACGCCACTATC
This sequence comes from Eupelmus urozonus, assembly GCA_900480035.1. Taxonomy (NCBI): domain Eukaryota; kingdom Metazoa; phylum Arthropoda; class Insecta; order Hymenoptera; family Eupelmidae; genus Eupelmus; species Eupelmus urozonus. Next base: position 36,280 of record UELX01000058.1, on the reverse strand, counting down.
ATTATTCAAACAATATAAATATGGTGCATATAAAAATTGACAAATGAATAATTGCAGCGCAGCAAATTATAATCAAGAAAACATTTAAAAAAAATTTAAAAATGAATTTACATTCTAAAGGATAGTACAAAGATTATATCAGTATATAGTTAAAACATAAATAATGGCACATTTTTATGTCAGACATACTTTAGTGCATAAAAACAAGTTCTTATAATTGTGAACAAAGAAGACATTATAGGAATTTGTTTTCAAATAATTCTCTCTAGTTTTTTTAAATCGTTTTTCGTACTTATGTAATACCTAAGAGCATATATTAACCGAAGAGATAACTTAAACGAATTAAATTTTATATATTTAACGCTTCTGACATTATTCATTTAAAGCTGTAAAAATATTAATCTGTAAAAGTAGTAATCGATAAACTGCGGAGGTTGAAAGAAAAATTATTACAAAAATAATCTTTGCTTTATCACAAGGTTTACAAAAGTGTGTTATAATAAAATTGTTTCGATAGAATTATATCAAAAACAGATTAGTCATCAATAACAATAACTCTTTTGTATCCCTCTTTTATGTAATAATCCTTTTATAATTTAATGCACAACTATAATTTGCTTTTGTTGCATTACGTATAAAGAGTCTTTGTAAAAAGAATAGAAAAAAATCTTATTTATAGCTGTTGATCTGCACTCTAACGTTTTTTTTATAAAAAATTCATGAAGATGTATGTATGCCCGACACTCTCAATTAGATACTTACTGTGCTGATTTATGAGCATTCTTATAGAAATGCGAGACATGTAAAATCTGTCGAGGAAGTATTGGATGCTGTTTTCCGTTTGCGCGTCGACATCGTGAGATTCCTTTAATTCCAGAACTCCCTGAGCCATCGTTTGCACGACGTCAGTGTGTCTATTTCTAATCTTGACTAGAGCTTGACAAAATCTAAAATTGGAAACGATCAAAATTATTTCGAATTTCTTTAAATTTAATAAATTGCGTCATCTTATGTTTATAGAATTATTTTCAGCTAAATTTCATCTAATCTGATTTTATCCTTCTGGCTTCTGTTTACTTCCTCAAACGTTAAGTTTTTCACCAAAAAGACATCATTTAAAATTATACCGTTACATATAATACACAATTATCTCTAAATCTCTCATACCGTTTTTTTTACGTATTTTAAACGCAACCTAGAACATTCTAAACGCCTAGAACGCATAATTATTACTTTCACGATAAGCGAGTGTCAAGAAAAATTTTTTTTTTAATAATACACCAGTGTGTACATTTCAGCGCTTATTATATAATCCAGCTGTGAGCGATAAAACGAAAGATCCAAGAAACTTAAACATTTACCTATCTAAAGTATCGTCGTTAACCTCAGCCTTCTCGAAATGTATGATCTCCTCGAATGAAGTGACATAGAGATTATTTACAATGCCGACGCTCGGCATGCGCAGCAGGTTTTCCGGCAGCAGGTGAATCTCTTTCATGATGTTCGCCAGGCGAACCGGAAGCTCCTTTCTCAGGAAAATGAACGACTTTCGCTCGCACGCACTAAGTCCTGGAAAGTAAAAGATTACGGGTGAGTATCGAAATGAATAGGGTAGTTGCATTGTTAAATAATTTTATTTAAAATTCTACTGATATGTATGGTATTTATTATGAGATCAAAGATGCTTTAGATACAGTGAGAAGTAAATTAAAAGATTATTTGAAGTTGATTATACGATATTGGAAGTACTAAAGTACACACAGAAATTTGGAAATATTATAACTCCAAAACATTCATTAGACGAGGATTCGAAATATGTTATGGCTTAAGTTGATGAAAATATTTATGCTCAATATTGTTTTTTAATATTTTCTATGAGTTATATGTTTATTTGTTTTTACTTTTACTGGAACATATTTTGTATTTATATGAAAGTCCTTTTGGAAGCGTGTACTATTGCAGTATTGATTTTATGAAAATGTTCCTATTTTCGGTTGTGAAAATTTAAGCAATATATTTTTATCCAAGCAATAAAAAGAAAATAAGGAAAAGTCGAAGCTGTGGAAATAAAAATCTAAAAAAAGTTACAAAGCGGCAACGCCTTAAAACGCGAGCGTCATTGCAAAAATTTTGTATTTTAAAATTCAAGTTCGCTTACGTAAAATAAACAAAAATAAAAATAAAACAAGTATATAGTAACAATCCTTTAGCGTTTAATATTTACAGAACGAGACAAACAAACGAAAGACGATCATTAATTTGCCTGCCTACGTACGTACTGAACATCCTGTGTCCAATTGTGACTTGTTACATTTTAAGCTATGACGCTTGTTCGTTTCAAGTTAAAAAAGAGATTCGTGCATGTGGATGCGTCTGTTTGGTTTAAAATATACTTGAAAATTACATGAATAATCCAAATTCTCTTTTAAAACTGTTTAGTGTTACTTTTTAGTCAAACCTATTATGAAAAAATTGACAATAGCTAATAAATATTGCTGAAGCTATAAATATTAGTCATAATTACTACTCTACTGCTCTAACGTTTTATTTTATTATCTAGCATAACTCGTTAGATCGGTACTAAAATAGTTTTAACAGCTAATAATTCAGTCAATATTCATTGCACTCAATATTCTTTCACAACTCGGCAACATAACAAACACAATTAAAAGTGCATACAGCCTCATAATTCTTCAAAACTCCAATATCCGAATGCAGACACGTAAAGAAACTTTTCGCATATAATCTGTCAAAATAACTTCATTAAACTATCAGAGACTTATATTTATCGAAACCGCGTTTAATAAACATTGTACGTCCGCAATCGGTTAACTTTCGATCAAAGTTCCCTCATATGACGCTGCATTAATCGCCAAATAATTAATCGACCCCACATGAAGCGAGAAAAATGCTTATCAGTCCGACGCTCTCGAAATGCGCCAGCAAATAAACATAAAAGCCACTCCAGCGTGATAATGGTATCACTTGCGTACGTGAGTATTAGCCGCTGCCTTTTGTTTATACCCTTTTCACATAGCTTTAAAGCGAAAGGCGTTGGTATACTTGTTTTCGACGAGGCATTGCGCGCATTTTTCCCCAGTGATTCCATTATTGTGACAGAGACTATATTGAATCTTCATTAGTCACATCTTTTTTATTGGCGGGGAAAGGTGGATTACAAAGAGAATATGCGGTTAAATATGTGTTTGTTCAATTTGAATGAGATTACTTTGAATCACTGCCGTATACGGTATATTTTTTAATTCTTTTTTAGAAAATGATTCACGAATTACTTTGAATACCAAATTCTGCAGGAACAATGTTGAATCGATACAATAAGCCTGATGGTACTCGACAATGCTTGCGCATAAAAGGGTAACTGCAGCGCCGTAAACGGCTTATTAAGGTCAGCGAACGTCCGCGTCACGCGACGTTATTTGCTTCAAGCGCTTCTGAAATTGTCTAGTGCTTTTAAAAAGCATCGTGTCCCAAATTATAATGTTATTAACATCTGGTTAACATTCGCGCAGCAAGATTTTTCCTTGTTTCGATCATCGTGCGGTCGTTTGTAACGTCCGTGAATTTACCCTTTTACATTGTGTTATAGTATATGAACGAAAGAGCCTCGGATTAATAATTTTCGATAGATTCGTCCTTAATAACTTCCTCACATCACTTCCTCATATTTAAAAATATCTTTGATTTGTCTATGTAAAAACGAATGTCTAGTCTAATACAAAAAACATATGTAAATTTCTCTAAAAAGCCAATAAAAATGCAAAACTTATTTCCAGAACCCATAAAAATCGCGCGCAGGTAGTAGGTCGTCCTTTGTACGCTCTTCAACTACCTTTTCTTTCATCAGACTTGGAAATTGGAATTCGCAAAAGGCATGTGGGTACCCGCTTGTGGAAAATGCGCGGTGTAAAACGCGTTAACTTACTGTAGAGTGTGAAAATGGATTCCTTGCCTAGTACACCGGAACGAAGAGTCAGAATACTTCGAAGACAGTAGATTGATGGAAAACTTAAAACTTTAAAGAATTTTATAAACTGATAGAGGTTTCGAGACTAATTTATTTTTATCAAAGTCGGACAAATTTACATACTACTCGTATTTTAACTGCGCAAAGTCGCCGTAAAGTCGTTAATTATTCCGGGCCTAAGTTGACAAGTTCGTTTTTTAAAAATTAATTTCCAACTTTTTATTTATCGTTACGACAGATATATCAGAACCAAATAAAGAAGATATTCTGCGTTTATAAATTTAATATTCGTTGATAATAGTTACTTTTGATTAAATTTTTATTATTATTTATAAAGATTATGTCTACAATATATAATTATATAAAATAGATATTCCTGAACAGTGTTATAATAAATCAAATGAGTTACAGATTTCAATGCCTTTACTCCAATTTTGAGCATACACCAAAAAATTAAAACCTCGATTTATCGCAAACAAGAAAAGTGGACTCAACCAACCAATCTCGAAAAGCCACAAAAATATAAACGCACGAACGCGTCTCTAAAACGAAACAACGCATAGAAGCAAAACGAGATTAGCGCGCGCGTGCAAGTGGTTATCTCCCGAGTACAGACAGACGCGCTCGGGCATGAACAGCTGAGCACTCTCAGATCGGCGGCGAAAAATAAGTTGACCGGAAAATAACGAAAGGGGAACGTTTCTCCAAGGATGCGAGGGTTATTAATGGCCTATAAAGTCTTGAAAAGTCGTTTATCAGTTTCTTGCCGGGATTCCCGCATATCGGTTACAGTACTATAATGAGAGGTTGAAAAATAGAGGTTGCGTAATACTCGTGAGGACTGATTGAAAAACAGAGGTAGAATAGAATGTGATTTTTTTTCAAGTGGTTTGCGATTATTTTGGTATTAGATTCTGGGGTATTATTATTCTTTGATTTCTTATAATTATTTATGATTAGGTAGAAAAGAAAAAATTCGATAATTAAGTGGATGCATTGGGCGCTCGTCACAACAGGAAGCAGACGGTGAATAATTTTTCTTTATTAGCATAACGAGCCTGTTCTTCTATGCCCTGAAGTATAACAGAATACAGCGACAAGGCTGTTGTTGTTTTATTTTTCAAATATATATTTTTGTTTATGTGGGCACCAGAGAAATAAAAATAAAACCATCTTATTGTTAGTATTATGTATTCAACGTATATTTTTATTTAAGTATAAGCTACTATTAAAATGATATAATATTATTCTTTGATTTCGGATTTTAAAAGACTTGAAAAGGCTATATAGACCCCTTTTTGTTACAGAAAATGCACAAACCTATTTTTGTACGTTTGATTTTCAATTTTGCAAAAATATAGAAATGTCACATTGTTGTTCTTAGATGAAACAACAAATTTACGTCAAGATAATTTTGAAAATTTAAAATTAAATGTGAAATAATGGGTTTCCAAATTCCCGATGACAAGAGATTTCACATCACCTTAAAAACATTGACATTACAGATCTAAAATGATTTTCTAAGAATAATGGAGTAAACAATGTTTTATATAGAGACGTTAATTTTATTGTTCATCTAGATATTCACTGGAATTCAGAAAAAACCTCTATTGATACCCAAGAAAAAGTTGTCTTTATTTCTGTAATCCTGGACGTTCCAGACGTTTTTTTAGTATTTATCCCTCTTCAAGGCTGTGAATATATGTATTCAATTATAGTTACACAATTTACCACAAACAATTTTTTGTTTTGATTACATATCTCTGTTATTAACGTAATCTGAAAGGACTTTGAAAGGCTTAAATCAATTGTTACAAATTGATGATAGGTACAAACTTGAAATAAATCAATCGTGAACTTTATTCACCTGTTTACTTTTTGAGGAACAAAGAATATGATTCATTTGACATTTATGTAACAAGAAGCTAACAAATTGTGATAATAAATTGCTCTTTTTATTCTTGATGAAAGATTTGTTTTTGTGGTGGCATATTTGATTTTCATTCAATAGTTAAAAAAAATTGAATTTTTAGTACATTTGTAGTAAAGCATAAATAGGCATCTATAATGTACATGAATTTTATAACTTAATTTAGATACTGTATCACTTTTTCATTTTAAATCAAACATTTTGTTACTGTCAAAAGATTCTTCAAATATTTATATAAAATTAAAAAATGTTTTAATTCTACCTTTCTTATATATTTTTATAATTTCATTTTGGTATCCTAATAAAATACTGACAGATAAGTTTTGCTTCTTATCGTTATAATTAAATAGTCGTTTCTAGACTCATTTTTGAAGACTAATTCAGTAATTTTAAAATGATTTTAATTGCGTTGTTAATAAAAACTTTTTACATCCCATTAAAAAATAATTTTAAATCAAGATTAAAATATATACGACTAATATATTTGAGATAGCTCATAACACGTAATTTGAATGAATATCGGAGAATTGCTTAAATTATTCTGAAGCGTACCTCTTTTCTTTCAACTTTATGTATTAGTTTACTGCTATTCTTAAAAGTTCAAGAACGAAAATAGAAGTAATAAAAGTATAACAGTTTATATGTCTAAAATGGATATGTCCGTGGGAGTGAATCACCGATATACATCAACACAACGACGATGACGGAGATAGTCTAGGAAAAACGTTGCACCTGTGCATACAGTTTTACTTCCTCTCGACCAAAAATAAAACGTTCTTCGAGCGAGCTTGGATCCGTATTTCGTAAATTTTCTAAAATAATCTGAAGCGCATATATGTACAAAGTTCAAAGTCATCGAAAATAAAATATATATAGTTGATATCTACTTTTGTCTGGTTTTGAATAAAATATTACTCTAAAATAAAATATGGCTAGCTTTACATTTTTCAATACTGCTGTCCTGTGTAAAGGAGTCATATGCATAAAATTATGACTTTTTTTCACAGAAGTATATAATTAGCTGAAGTACGTGTTCTTGAATTTTTTTTTTAAATTATACAAAATGCTAGTAAATTTTGCACGAGGATTTTCCGACAGTAAATTATGAATCCGAGGACTTTCCAAGTGTAAAATATTATGACTAAACTAAATTAAGCTTATAATGAAACTGAAAAATTACTCTACCAGTAAAAGTTTATTATTACTGTTACGAAAATTCCTTAAGAATTAATTTTCTACAACCGTCTTTTAATCAACATACATTTTTTACAGATCTCCACTAATACCCAAGTATCAGAATAAAAAATTAATCCCTATAATCGCAAAATAGCAAACGAGCAAGTCAGCACAACGATACAACCGAGTCAAAAACCCTGTGCGGCTGAAAAAAATATGTTTTGCAAAAAAAGAGGCATCGCGAAGCTTATCATCCACCTCCTTATCAGCAGACGACGAAAGCCTCGCAGAGACAACAAGAAGAGCCACATAAGTCCGCCGGTTTAAACATACGGCGCGAAACGAGAGTCGATAAAACCTCTCGTGTACACACGTAAACATCGAAAGGCGCAGCTTTTTACACGCACGGGTCATATTATTTATCCGATCCGTTTGTTCTAGAAAGCAAACTCGACGACGACGTTAATCGCCCCCGGCTATTTTTTTTTACGCTCGGCACACATTATAAAAAGGCGCGCGGTCGTCCGCTCGAGGAATCCCAGTAGTTATCGAAAATTTTTTTCAGGCCGAGGCAAAACAAAACGCGTGACAAGCCAAAAAAAGCGCCCGTCGAGACTGATGTTTGTTTAAATGAGCGATTGGTTTATTGTTGGATATTATAAGAATGTTTGAGCGTCTGGAGTGCGGACACGCCCCCGCAGACTGTGATAGCGCGTAATCTGGAGTGCGATTTGGAGGCGCGAATGCTGGAGGGCGATGATGCATTGGATTGTAATTAATGTGATTGTTGAACGGGAAAATGTTGAGGGTGGGAGGTTGAAATATCGTGGTAGAGGATGAACAAATTTTGGGAGTGAAAAGTAGTTGAAAATTTATCTTTGGAGTATTAGTTAAAACATAGTTAGAAAATGATAGAATCTCAGACTTGATTGTATACATGTGGGTCTAAATGTTAGGGATTGGATAAATATTGACGTAAAGATTAAGTTGAGATTAATTGAGTTGGTTTTCGCCTGAGTCGATTTAAATGATCACTATCATTTGTTTTATGTATGCCGAAAAATATTAAGTTTTTTAAGAAATTAAATAAAAACTTTCAAAATGAAATTTGCGAGTAAATTTGTACTTTTTTTTAAATACATTAATTATAAGTACCTAAGTATTAATAATTAACTCTTGAAACAAAATTTACTACCAACAGAAAAATTATTATTAAAAAACCTTTGTACAATACAATCGATTATAAGCAAAAATACTTAATCTGACCCAAAATAAAAAATACCATTATCAAGCCATTATTGCATAAATAATTTAAAAATAAAGTGCAATAAAACAACAATAAATACAAGCACGATAATAAACAAGTACGCCTATCACCCGCATATTGAGCAACGTTCAAAATCCATCATTTTATCAGAAAAAAAAACGCTCAAGCGTGCCGATACCTCAAATCTCTCTTTGGACGCAACGCGGAACGAGGCTCGTCGAGCTCGGAAGATTCTCGAAAGCCATATAGACGCACTTATCGTCCATGCGGCTTCTTCTTCAATGGTACGCTTCGAGAGTAGCCGAATGCGTCCACTGGCGTTGGCTATTAAACAGTTAGTTTCGGATACGCGCTAATTGCTTTTCCAAATGGCGAAAGCTAACATTTTCGTAGGTGATTTAATTAGCGACGAGGTGAAACGAACTTTAGTGCAAAAAAATGTTAGGGTACTTCGAGTAGTAGAAAAGTATATTTGCTAGAGTGGTACATATATTTTTATATTTTTATGTATTTAAGTCTATCGAAATTCTGCCTGACCGAAATTGATATGTGTATCTAGACTGAAATAGATATTCGTTTGGCGTATAATCATACGTATTTTACATGTAAAATAATACAGCAGACTTTACTTAATATTAGGGCATACGTGTCATGGATATTTCCTTGTCTGAAAAACTTTTTATGGTTTTTATTTTTTGTTTATCTTTAAAGTCGTAAACAGCTTTTGAAAATTTCTTTTAAACATGAAGAAATTCCCGGTATGAATATATTTTTCTCGAGAGTTCTAAAGTATATACAAATTCATGCAAAATGACTCACACCAATAACAATAATCTCAAGATTCAAAAATTTCCAAAGAAAATTTCCATTCATAATTTTTCATCTCTTTCTCATTTCTCAAAGAAAAAGATTCTCCATAAACCAACCAAAATCGGTAACCGGTCCCACCATCGCCAGACGAACCCAACCCCAACCCCAAAACCTCCAATTCTCCGAAACCGCTGGAATCTCAAAAAACCAAAACCGACCACACCGTAATTGAAGAATCGGCCTACGCGCCCAAGAAGCCGAGACTCACATATATAGGTATCCAAACAACAAAATAAAACGCGCACGACGAAAGAGAAAGAGAGCGCGGGCTGGGCTATGACGCGCGCAGCGCTCGGCCAATCGGAGACCGGCAATCTGCGCTCGCTCCGATTGGTCGGCTGGCGGACCGAGCCTCCAACAGGAAAACATATGCGGCGGGCTCGCCGAGGTCAAAGTCTGCGGCATTTCTCGCGTAATCGTGGCTTCCCCACCGAAAAACCGGGAGAGAGAGCCAAAATGAATACATGTTTCTTTGCCGTTTTTATTTTTGCGGCCTCGCGCGCGCGTGGACGATGACAGAGCGCTTTCTAGATGTTGGGAGAGAGAGAGAGAGAGAGAGTCCAAAGGCTAGCCGAGTGGGCGATACCTGAGGATTGTTTTTAGATTTGTCGAGGAGCTTTGTGTTTCGAGGGGATTGGGGTTGGCTGGATTTTTTTTTGGTTTATCTTTGGGTGATGTAATGGTGGTTTGTAGAAGTTAATTGGTTTTGAATTTTTGTATTTCGATTAAAAATTGTTGTTAAAAATTTATTAATTAAGGATGCTTTAGTTTTTTAAGTTATGTTTTGAGATTATGTGTGTAAACGTAAATATAAATTAAGTGGAAATGATGATATTATTTTTATTATGAAATAATAATAGGTATAATATTACTTTATTTGACATTCATTGATTTTTAAATTAGTTGACACTACAATGTTGCTAAGTGTTACCTAGCACGCGACGAAATAGTTCTGAAAATAAATGGATTCGTGTCCAAGTGGATAATAAATGATATTATTGCTTACGTCAATTAGTTTGTGTATATTTACTATTGATTTTATGCTAAAAAAATAATATACAGAAAAATTACTTAGCCACGTTGATTCATTTTATTCGGGAATAACCGACACGCAATAAACTGATTTGAGGTGACGATTTACTTCAGTAGATAAGTCGATTAACATCTGCATTTTTTATTTACGGATCAAATGGCAGTTTATCAGATCAGACAAAAATATTTTAAGGCGTGTACCTAACTGTTATAAAACAGGAATATACTGGAATTAACAGTATAAAATGTTACATCATAATTTAAATTTCAATAACTGAAATAGTAATTAATATTCGAGTCAAAAACTTTTTCAACTTATCAATAATTCATTTAAAAAAAATCACTTACAGAAACAACTTACTTTCTAAAAAATGCATATAACGCATCCCTTCTAAATCTGTTAAAACTCGTATCGAAAAGTCAATAGTAAACGAATCACCGCAACAAAAATGGCATCAATAACCATCAAAGACTATCCGCGCAAAAACCTAATAAAAAAATGATAACAAATCCAGCTATTATTAGATAAATATCGACAAGGTCTCCAAAGAACAAAAGCTGCGCCTGCCTCGCATAGTTAGGCTCGCGGCGAAACTTTGCCAGACAATCAGCTGTATCTGTTAATTAAAATTTTATCGGGCTGTCCATTGTTTTCGGAAAACGGGAACAGATACGGCAAACGTCACGTATTGACAAGAAAACGCCGATCGATACGAAAATTGTCTTTAATTTTGCCCCAGAGGTCAAAACCACTGTCCTAAGGCCGTGGCTCAGGGATCGATCGCAGCGCTTGTCGCGTCGTGTATTTTATACAGGTGCACGAGAGCTGGTAACTGTGCCGGACAGCGAAAATTAAATGGGCTTCAGCGAGGAACTGGCATTGAACCAAATATTTCGTTCGCGGGCGCGGAAAAAACCGCGATCTTTTTTTTTATTAATTATTCTAGCTTGAATATTTGGAATTTTGAGGGAGATGGTTTGCGGAGCTGTTTTTAGTGAGTTTTACGTTTAATGGAATGATGAAAACGGTAAATAAATAAATAACGGGGACGAGCGTGTGATGTTAATGTTACATCAGTACGTACTAAAACATCTTTTTTTACGAGTTGCGATGAAATTGAGGTTGAAAATTTTATTTTGTTATTTTTAACACGTTTTCAATATGTAAATTAACTTTTCATTACTTTATTCAAGTAATTATTTTTATAATTGTTAATAAATTAATTTAATTAAAAATATTACGCTCCGACTTTAATTTGCAAACATATTTTTTATGATTTTATTTTGATACAAAACATTAAATGAATAGCTTAAATTAGTTAAATATACTCATTACTCTGTAAATTTTAAATAGTGCAGAATGCTCCACTAAGTACTATTTAATGGAATTCTCACTAACAAATGGTAAAAAATTCACTACTTTATCAGTAATTTCACTAATTTATCATGAATATTCACTAATTAAATCGTGAATTTTCACTATTTATTAGTGAGAATTCCACTAAAAAGTACTTAGTGGAGCATTCTGCACTATTTAAAATTTACAGAGTAACTAAAACTAATACTTTTTATCTAAATTAAATAAAACTTCTGTTCCTCATTGTCTTTGTAACTTTGAATTTTAACAGAATTTTTTTTATATCAATACTATTCTTTATTGTTGTATACTAATGCGATATTAATACTATTCTTGTTCTGATTTAAAATTGCCGTACAAGATACTTTTTAAAAAATTCTAATGTATGTGTATGTCGTAAACACTATTTTTAGTTTTATGATGCATTTGATTCTTTCAATATGTTTTAATATGAACAAAAGAATGATCGTAGTGTAATAAAAGTTTTATTGCACAGTGATTTCGATATAATGGTTTTAGAATGAAATTTAGATATTACAATGCATTATAAGATACAACTTTAATCGAAAATAAATTGAGCATTAAAATCTAGATTTTTCCCAAATTTACAAATTAAAGATATCTATTGAAATGAATTTTAATAATGTTTGTGTAGAAAAGTCAGTTTTAAGAATAAGAGGAGGATTTTCTGTCTATACAGACGTCTTTTTTTGTCTCTAAATTTTAAAAATTATCTTCGGCTATACATTGTCTACCATTTAATAAATATTTAAAAAACAGTCGGTCATTGTTTGATAATCATCCATCGCCTAACATAATACACATCCAATTTGAATAATCGCTGCGCTCTACAAATACATTATCGTGTATCTTTTCTCAAAACCACTCCATGAACTCAACCCATTCAAACATTTAGTCTAACCGTTCCACGTTACAACAATACCGACATTTCCTTTTCAACTCATCCAACATTTTGCAATTACACTAATACCTCGTCCCTCATCACCATATAAATAGCAAGCTCCAAGCAACCCGAGCTCGAAGCCGTCAATAATTCGATAATATTTACAATCTTGTTATTCGCGGCGCTCGGACGCGAATACTAATGCACTTCTAATCAAGCAGAAACATCTAGAGATTACCTAATCATCGCGCCGAGCTTTCTGCGCTCTTCCAGCTAGCACGAGAAACCAAGACTCCAGACGCGGAATAATAAATTGCATCTGGATTTCCGCGCTTTGTAAGGATACTTTTGTTTACTAATGCCGCTGTTTCGAGTGTCATTACGTAAAAGCACGGATATACGTGTGTGTGGTTACGATTTATGCGATTCTGCTCTATCGTCTGGGAGAAAAATAGTATAATAGGCACGTGTAGCGTCGCGAGGCACGTGAAAAATTTGCAAGAGTGCGCGATTATCGAGACTATTTTTTGATATCTGGAATCGGACGGTTTGAAGTGCTTTTTTTTTTATCGGCTGCGCGAATCGGAGATGCGACGAGTCGGAAGACTGACCGTTTAAGAACAATATTTTCGTTTAGTGCGATGGTATTTTATCTGAATTAATCTCGAGTTGCGATTTTTGTACACTTGAGGCTTGTTAGTCATTGGTAAGCAAACAGATAGACTTGAAGCTAATTTATACTGGTAATGTTAGAATGATAAATTAAGATATTCAGAGTTTAATAGACGCGTTGTATCGAATTCAAAAATAAAGAGTTTATAGTGTCAACTTTAATTGTTTGAAAAAGCTATTTTCATGTAGTTTAACGAAGCAATTTTTTTCAGAAATACGATCTATCAAATAAATCTTAAATATAGAAATTTATAAGCGCAGAAAGTCGCCGCGCATTACATGTATATTTACGCTCACAGCCAAGCAAGCCAATATATACTCTCCGCGGCATACGCAAATCGGAGCTCTAACTTCACGTACGCGATGACGCATTGACTTCATTTTGTACATAGCCTGCTACTTTATAGACTGTGTTTACGCGGAGAAAGTTAACAAGACTATACCTATCTATTCCTCCTCCTAAAACATAGTCTCCGCTAAAATGTAATTTTCCGCACAGTCCACCGCCAATTAAACTGAAATCTAACAATAACTCAGCCCGATAAATTTCCACCAAACTCACCGCACGCCCAATTACCAAAGGAGCCAAACCACCTTGTCCACTTACAATTAACCATCTTACCCAATCGCAAAACTCTCACCACTCCAAAAAAAAAAAAAAAAAAAAACAACCTACACCATTCAACTCCCATATCCAGCCGCGTATATGTGCTTAGCGTGCCGAGGGTAATGGAGTCTCACGACGCCGCGCGCGGGCTTCGTTAAACAGTCACGAGACTCGCGGGCCCCCACCTCTCTCGCTTTTATCCTTCTGCGGCCGTCATAGCTTTACAGTTCGCCGCCGCGGTTTCAAGGCTCAAAAACAACGCCGAGGAAATCCCGTGCCTATGACGAAAATCTAATTTCCGCGCTACGATTTTTCGTGCTCCTCTAGCGGCTTCTGGAACAGCCTCGTTGCGCAACGTTTGACGGGAGAGCGCTCGATGACCTTTGTATTTACCATAGGTTGAATCGCCGCGCGCGCTCCGTCAATGGAGATCAACGAGGCTCGATGCGTTTAAATCGATTTGAATTCGCGTTTATCCAAAAGCAATTAATCAATTGTGCAGAGACTGTGGACGGAAGCCGGCGGCGATGTGTATCCACCCTGCGGCGGAAGCCGGCGAAGGGGGAGTTTTTGCAATCTTTGAGCCGGATTGCATCAGATAAAAGAGAGACGCGGCCGCGAGAGCGGACGAATGAGCGCTAAGAGAAGCGGGGGGAGAGTCGAGTCGCAAGCTGTGTTGGACGCAAGCGCCTAATGTTGCCGTCGACGAGGGCCACTGGCTCGGCATCCGCAGAGTGCCGGGGTGAATCGATAGCATCGACAGCTGAGGAGGTGATATGCGACCTACTTGATTCGCGGCCCTTTTTGCACCTTGTGTACTGATGCGTGTGTGTATGTGGATGCTTTTGTATAGCGGATATTTGATGTTGCGGGGGCGGATTTTGCGGAGAATGTTAAATTGATTGGAGCGCGATGAGGTGGGTGTAATGAAATTTTTTATGGAGCGCCAGGACATAAAACGGCTCGGAGGCTAAGTAACAGCCGCGGGGATTATTGTTTTTCTTATCGCGCGCGAGAGCAATGCAAGAGCTCGGTTTTGTTTATTATGAACGCATTGAGTAAGGCCCTAGAGATAAAGCAGGCTGCGAAAAAAATGCTTGTTTTCGGCCTCGCGCTGTATCTCGCACCGGGAGCGAGAAAAAAACAGAGCCGAGGCGTGAACGCAAGGCGATCGCACTTGAAAACAAACAAACGCGCGTATACGTAAATCAGCTGTAATAATTCCAGCCTGACAGTGCGCCCATTGACAAAAAAAAGGTAGATTTCCCGGCTGCCGGCGGGTAAAAGTTTTTATGTAAGTCGCACTGCGCCAGCTCTCTCGGAAGAAGAAAGCGTCGCATTAGCGCGAAACTTTTAGCTCGACATGGAAGCGCGCCTGATGTATATCTAGATACAGGTACATACGTAAAAGCGCGCGATCGACGGTTTTCCAAGTACATGGACGGACTGTCGGCAGGCGCGTGAAAGAGCGAAAAAAAAGGTGCGGGTAATGTAAGCAAGTGTATAATAGGAGAGACTCACCAAAATCGATAAACTGCTTTATCGAGAGGGGCGAGGGGTTGAATTGGGAGTAGAAGTCTAGCATCTTGGCGATGCTGCCAAAGCACTTCTTGGTGAGCTTCATTGTTGTTGCGATGGTGGTAGTGACCGCTCGAGCCGCACATTAATGCCTCCCCCTGGAGCAGCTCTCTTCTCTCTCTCTACTTCCTTTTTCCTCTCTTTCTCTCTCTCTTTCCTGCGGCTACTGTTTCCCGACGCTCAGACCTCTGCCCAACAATGTCAAGTGAAAAAAGCCCGGCCTCGCCTTAAGACCGCGAAAACCAAGCGGACTCTGGCTAACGGAAGCTCTAGATCCTATCCCAAAGCGAAGGTTAAACCCTACGGGGCTGTCTGCTCTAGGTGCGTATGTACGCAAGTACACGGTGCGCGATTATAATTCGACCGTGGCTGTATATGCGCAGCCAAGTCGCGGCTATAGAGTCTCCGCGATGCCACTGTCAGCCGGGTGCGAAACGTCAGCGCTGATTCTGGAGTCGTGAGGCACGAGGAGAGTCAGGCTGGGCGAGCTCCGGAACGACTGTTTTCGAATTCTCGAGGCGCAGACACACACGCACGCACACAACCGTCGCTCGGACTGTCTGCATCTGCACGGAAACTGGCGCACACGATCGAGTTACTTACTCGCGCGCCTCGCTCGCTAGTCGCTCTTGGCATATCCCCCCCCTCTCTTTTGGTGCAGGGGCGCCGTCTGGTGGCGGTGATGGGAGGCTAGATGGACGGAGCGCGGGAAGGTTTGAATGGAGAGATGGTGAGATTAAGCGCGCGTGATTCGAGATAAGTGGGTGAGTAATTGAGAGAGTGGATGTGGGTATAGGACGGCGTTGCGTAACGGTTTTTAAATTCGCGGTTGTTGAGAGCCGAGTGGTTTATATTGAAGGTGATATTGACGGGTAGCTCGCGCGAGGTAGTTTGTTAATTGTTTTTTATTTTCGTAGAGTTTGTGGGGACTTTTTTATTTAATTGGGGAGATTGAATAAGGTGGTTTAGGGGATTTGTGAGAAGTTTGTAATTGTTTTTGTTTGTTCGGTCGGTAAGTATTGTAATTGGATTATGTCGATTTTTTTATGAGTTTTAAGAAGGAAAGTGCCGAGTCAGCCTTCGAACTTTTATTGTTCCAAGGCTCGCAAAAAGCGTAAGACTCAACTTTAAATATATACGAACTTTCACACACCTACGCGTACGCGCATAGGCATACACAGAGAAGAAAAATTAGTTATTTTGATCAGGCTTAATTAAATCATATAAATATTTGTTTAATCGCAATTAAACCTTAAATGAATAAATTGCAATTTTTTTTCTCAGTATGCAGGCTTGAACATTTCTACATATTTCTGAATTAAATATTTGTTAAATATTGAACTCTTTTCTCAGCGCCTTGTATGATAATGATGTGACACAGCTACATTTACAACCGAATCATAAATAGCCGCTCTTTAAGCAAAAATTATGAAAAAATGAATAAATGAATTAGGCAGCAGCAAAATGACAACACTATCTTTGTAGCTGCAGCTACAATTGAATTCTAAAAAAAAATCATGATTTTCAAATGCTACTTTTACCCCTTCGCTTCTCAGCGCCTCTTATGATAATGATGTGACTCATAAGCACATAACCGAATCGTGTAATAGTCACTCTTTTTAGCAACAATTGACTGACAACGCGTTAATGAAATGTTATACTTTGACGAATTTGATACTTTACTAAACTGTTTATAACTTCAAATTTCGTGTAATTCTATTTTACGCAGTTAATTATGTTTGTCCCTGTGAAACATACAATATCGCTTTCAAGTAAGTTTATAAACAGCTTTTTTTTTAACTTTTAAGAGGTTAAAAATTAAATATTGATTTGAAGACCTTATTTATTTACTTAACTTGAAAAAAATATATAGATATAAATGGTTATATTGTTGTTATTAGTTTTTTATTTTTGCTATTTATAAATATTTAATCTACTTATGTTAATAACATTATTCACGCTTTTCTATAATTTAAATTATACAAAAATATATTAATTCTTTGCTGTAAATATCGCTGAAATAAGTATCTTGTAATCTGTACGTTTCATGATTGATAAATCACATTGCCGTATTAAATGAAATTTGTATAGACAACATGTAGTTATTGGAAATTTTTTTCAAATTTTCTAAAATACTAGACGAAGATTATAGAATTACAAATTTATTCTGTGAATCAGTCAATTAAAATTTTTTCCGCATGCTATACAAAAACTTCTATAAATACATGAATTATGCACGTATCATTGAATAACGTTCAATTAACGTTTCTTTTATTGCAATTACTCAAATATTCAACTTTTTTATATAGTGGATTATAAAAGTTTATAAGTGGAAAATATTTGACTAAATTTAGAAAGTAAAATACTGTCTTACTAAATTTCATTTTTTAATCATTAATCATTTGAAAAATGAATGATTAACTAATACGAAGTAAAATTCTTGAAACTAATAATAAAGAAGAAATTTAAAAATTTGGCACATATTTGAAGAAATATTCTACAGCTCAGACATTCAGAAACATTTCAATTTTAGTTACGCTTCTGGCACAATAATATTCTTTCAGCAATTCCTCCGCCACCTTAATAGCTTCAACAATCTCTCTTTCTACTCTAATTGATCTAAATATTCGAAATAAAATCAAACTATTCTACCGTGCGACAACTCGAGCATTTCAGCAATATTCCCAACGCAAAAGAAACACACCGCATCGTTCAATAATCAAACACGCCATTAACAATTCTAAATCCCTCCTCTACAAACAACCAATAAAAATCCCAAAAACAACAAAAAAATGCAAAAAAGACGAAGTTTCCTCGGAATAGGCCCTGTTGAGTTCGCCCCGAGGGGCGTACGCAAGCACATTACTTTACTTTGACCAATACACTCGCGCCCGGCTCTAAAGATCGGCCGAAGCTTCCTCTCTCAAAGCTAGAGCCGACGGCGCGAGGCTAGCGACGATGACGCCGCGGCACTTTCTGCCCGAGATCCAGGGACCTTCGCTCAGAGCGTGAATTTCATGAGTCACAAAGGCGGACTCCGATAGTAGCTCCGCGGTGGCACTCGAGGGAACCTCTGGCACACGTGGCTCGGCCTGCTCTTATATATGAACCGAGGCCGGATTTAACCACTTGCGGGAAAGGTGCTCGGTTTTTCGAGGCGATGAGGAGAGGATGGCGGGTGGATGGGTTTTTTGGGTTTGGGAGGGCGTTGGTTGAGGTTTGGGGTGGTTTTTGGCGTGGATTTTGAAAGGTTGGGGTTTTGTTGAGTTGGTGGGGGTGATTGGATGTGGAATTAAGAGTGTGGGGAAGTGTTTGTTGGGTTTGAAGAGTGTAGAGTGGTGATGGTGCGGTTTGCCGTAAGGGCGATAGTCGAGCGGCATGCCAAGGGACTTTCGTCCTAATGGTATTTAGTCATATGATATAGTTATAAGTTGTACACTTGTCACTGTAGATAAACAGAGCTCTCGGTAAACGGAAAATAATGTAATTAAAATTAATAACATAAATTTAGTTGCTTCTTTAATTTCTTAAATCATCGCTCTATAAATTTTTTTATTATTATTAACATTCGGATTTTTTACTCATCGGCAAATATATCATTGAATAAATGACAATATTTAGTTCGAGACATTGAATTTCATATAAAATACCCTTCTACAAATTTATCATTCTAAAAAAATATCCCCCCCCCCCTTGTTTAACAAAATAGTACCGAAAGTAAAGTAGAATATCTATATACAATTTTTCAACAGAACTTTAATACTTAAAGGTATACATTACTCTCAGTATTATTGCACCTATTATTGTGTAAAATGACACTAATGTTAGCAATATTACAGAGGTATTGTACAAAATACTGCGTTAATATTGTGTCTATATTATGTCAATATTGTAACAATATTGTAATAATACTGTAAGAATATTGTGTCAATACTGTAGTTATATTGTTTCAATAATCTAACAACATTATGTCAATCTTACAGCAGCATTAAAACATTAATACTTCAAAATTATTTCTAAAGGTTTTTTATGTGACGACTCTTGTTTTTTTAATTATGAAAAATTTCAAGAGAAATGTAAAACTTATATTTAAGTTTATATACTCAAATTTGTAAGTCCGTTTTGTCTCAGCAATAGTTTTGAATTGGTTAACAAATACGCTTTATTAAAAAATATTTGTTATATTTTACGACAAAGATAACTTCAATTTTATATATGTCATCTATTAGAGTTAAAAGAATAAAGAGTATTATAAGTATAGTTATATACATATTTACGGGATTACTCACAAATTTTTAGTGCGTCAAATTAGTATTATTATTTATTATATTATTTATTATTATAATTATTTATTCGTACAAACTAGCGTTGTATAATTCTAGATTTTGTACTGTACGTATAGTAAATTATTCATCAAAAACATTTATTTTATTTAAAAAAAAATTAGTGTTTAAATTTTTATTTAACTATTAAAATTTTATTATAGTACAATTTATTATTGACTCGATCCAATCTTTTATTATTATTCTAAAATTAACACATTTCTATAAAAAACAGATATTTTTCAAGAATTTTCTTAAAAAATCGATGTTTTAAAATATTTAAATCACCGCATTTGCAATAACACTGTCTACTTCTCTCAAAAAATCTGTCAAAATTTTAACGCAAAATATCGAGGATATTTCGAAAAAAATTACTTAGAAATCATTTTTGGGATTGCGAAAACATAAGTCACTTCCCTATACGTTGTATTTAAAAATGAAAAATAAATTTTCGATCATTATTTTACTTTCTAGCTCTAATTTAATTTTTTGACACCTATTCAACTTTAATTTTCATTTTCCCACTAACATTTTTCCGATGCGCGATAGAACTTCGAACTTAAAAGCGCGCGCGTTTTTCGAATCCACCAAACCAACATGGCGCCTCCCTGCGAACTCTCCAACTCAATTTTCCCACCATCACCAAACCAGCCCATAAAACCCCCAATCCACCTCCCCCAACAAAACTCTAACCTCCCTCCAACCCAAAAACCACCCTCCAAAAATCCCCAAAAAAAACCACTCCCTGCATCTCCCAACCCGCAATATCCATAAACTCCCGCCCAGTCCTAACTTCGACTCTCGTAGTCGAGCGTCGGTTGTCTCCCCACCGCCGACGTCAACGCCGCCTCTCAATCACGCATACACAGCCCGACATTCAGCAACATTGCAATATACACCAGTATATCCTCCTGCGTAAACTATACAGCCATATATCCCCGCAAGAGAAAGAGAGAGAGAGACGGATACAGCTCTCTCACATGCGGGCGCGCGCGCGCCGTCTGGAGAGCAGTAGCGCAGAGAGCAGACGTACACGCTAGGAAAAAGCGGGACTTCCGGTGCTGCCGTCGATCCGCTCTCCTCCGCGCGTGTGCAGGCAAGCCCATGTGCTTCGACGTGCCACTGCTGCAGCAGGCCAGCTAGTTCTCCGCGCTCAACGGAAAATACACTCCGCACGCGATACAAAGATCGAGAGAGAAAAAAAAAAGAAGCAAGTCACCACGGCGCTCTCGGTGTTTCCCTGGGGCCCCGCGCAGCAGTGCCGCAGCTTCTGACCGTTCCGCTCTCTCCTCTCTCCTCTCTCTCTTCGCTCTCCCCCCTCCCCCCCCTCTCAGAGAGGCCACCACGTCTCTCTCCAGGCAGACATATCCCGGCGGCGGCGTGCGCCAAGAGGTTGTAGACACGAGGTGACGAGAGAGCAGCTCTCCCCCTTGCTTCGTTCGTTCGTTATTATAGAGGCTGCAGGCCGTTAAAGTTGGGAGAGTGAGGAGAGAGAGAGGGTGTCGAGAGGAAAGACAGATATATATATAATAAGGATGGCGGACCTCGACGACTTTTTCGCGAAGAAGGACAGGAAGAAGGCGAAGGGCAAGAAGTTCACCACTACCGAGGAGATAGCCAAGAAGCTCGAGGAGACGGGCAAGAAGATCGACAAGCCCAAGCCCAAGGAGAAGCCGCTCAATCCCGAGGGCGGCGACGACAATCAGCAGGTCGAGGTCGGTATACTACACAATCACGCTTCTTCCTCTCTTTTTTTACTCCGGCTTCCTACTATCTCTATATGCCCTTCTCTCTTTCTCTCTGGGCTACGTTCCACGTGAAAAGTGTGCCGCCTGCCATGTTTGCACGCGTGTAAACGTCATTCCGATCTCCTTCCCCTTTCTCCATCTCTCACTCTTTCTCTCTCTCTCTCTTTCCCTCGTTTGCCGCAGCTCTCTCTCTCTCTCTCTCGCCTCCTCTTCTCGCGCGACACGATGATTATCCGGTCGATTAAAAATACGGAGCGCCCCAAGAGCGAGAGAGGGAGAGCTAGGCTAATGGGCCAGTCGATATTCTCCCGTGCATTGCACGCGAGATTGCGAGAAAGCCGGTGCTGACGGGCTTATGTAACGCCTTAGCAGGTTATTTCTGCTCCGGCTTGATGCTACAGCTCCTCTCGAGCTGTGGCAGCTGTTTCGATTGATCGGCTCCTAAAGGAGAGCCTGCTCTTACGATTGCTTTGTAGTTCGATGATGTGTCGCTTTGGGTTTGAGCCATGTGGCTAATGTACGCTTGTGGTTACAGGAGGAGGACGAATGGAAGGACTTCGAGGAGGAGAAGAAGGACTACACAGGCTTGAAGATTGGAAACCTGACTGTGACCGAAGGTGTTGGCCAGGACGATGGCGAAAACAGAGATGCCCAGGACAATAGCTCGGACGGAGAGTCGGGCGAGAGCGGTGGCAAGGGAGCATGGAAAAAGGCAGATGCTCAGGCTGCGCCGGAGCCGGAGCCTGCTCCTCAGCCACCACCTCAGAGACAGGAGCAGCCACCTCCCCAGACTGGTGGTAGCAGCTATAGACCGCCCCATCTGAGAAATCCTCAGCCACAGATGGATAGACCTATGGGACGTCTCAGAGCAAAAAATGTTGCACCTGATATTAACAGCGAAGAATATTTCCCCACACTCAATGCCAAAGGGCCAGCTGCAAATGATACTACCGGAGCATGGGGTAGAAAGTAAGTATTATGTTAATATTGTTTGGTTATAGATATAAATGTTTTATTATTTATATTGGTGTAAAAATCAATACTTAAGTACCTTTGACTCAATTTCATAACTATTCGTCTACGTGATGGTGGTCATTATTTTCATAAATTTAATTTGTATGTCTGCGCGATGACTTTAAAAATCAGTATTACAAGATACAATTTTTTTTTTAAACAGAAAGCGAGATGAAGGCACCTTTGAAGAAGTACGCAACAAAGGAGGAAGCAGAACGTACAGTACACCAGATGCTCAAAATCAAGCTCCTAAACTATCATTAGGAAACAAATATGGTGCCCTGTCGCAAGATCAAAGCTGAAAACGACAAGTTTTGCCCTACCGATCGATAATCAACACGTACGTTACCGCCTCGCTCCGTTTCGTGGCCCAGTTGCGCCATAAAACAAATTTTATAGGCTAAATAATGCATACCGTTTGTGCATACGTATTTATTTACCACTCTTCGTTTTAACGTTCTCTGTTCGATTGTCTATAACTTCTGAAGTTTTTGAATTTGATCAAAATTATATGATGCCTGCTGGTGTTGATGAAAGTCGCAAGAATACGAAATAATTATCTGGAGAATAAGATGCTAAAACAAAATAATAAATTTTATCGATTTAAGTTTGTAATTCATCGTGCACGAGATTAAATATCGTAAGAACGACGTGGCTGCATTTGTCAACGAAAGCAAAACTTATAGTTAAGTAAAAGTACACGTAAAATTAATATTAATACACCTAGGGAATAGTGAGATTCCGGGGCTGGGCTTCGGAACGGTGCCGCAAACGTGAACTGTGTGCAAGTCAAAAGAAGGAAAAAGCAAACAAAACTATATCATTATGAAGGGAGATAGCTACTGACGGAAAAATAATAACATAAGGACGATATTACGAAGGTAAACGTGTGTATGCTTTTGTTGACGCTTGTTTAATTATGTTTGTTAGGTTAGAGTTCTTTTTTTAAATAATGTAAAAAAGGAAAGTGAGGAGGAAGGATGATGGGATGGAAAGAGACTAATCAAAGATAGTATTTGTCTTTGTTCTTTGGAAATTATATCAAGGTGCTAAGAAGAAGAAAGTTACTGATTTGAGAAACTGAAAGAATTTTTGTACAGCGAATGATTAAAAAAAAAATTGTGATTATTTATAATGGATTCCTATAGGGAGCTTGTACACGAACTGCCTGAAAAGCATTTCAACAATGTAAAACTTTGTGCATAAGGTGCCTCGTTGGGAGTCTCAAGCTGAAGGACTGTATAAAGTTAAATAAAAAGAATGAAAAGAAAGTAGTAAAATATTCACGACGATAAATGCACAGTAGACACTCACAGTAAATTTCCTCGGTTTAATGAATTAAACAAACGCGTCACTCTGCATTTACTTGTGAATAAGTTTTACTAATTTGTTTTCGCTAATTTTTGTATAACTTCCTCATTATTAAAGAGTCATCCGATGAAGAAGAGCACAGCACATTCTCTTTTTTATTGGGTAGACAACGCATTCGTCATATATGTATTCCTTAGTGAGTGTTTTAGAGAAAATTTTTTTTACCGAGTCCTTCCTCAAGTCGTTGTCATAGTCTGTAAAGTATTTACACGATGCCGTGATCGCTAAGCGATCGTGTTGCTCTTTGAACAACAATAGAGAAGATTAAGAAAAAAAGGAGCTCTAAATAAAGACTTGTCTGTAGAAAAGGTGCGTCTTTTGTTACAGAACAGCGAGCAAAGTTCATGATTTTAGCGCCATTGAAGCTGGAGAGGTGGAAGATAACATGAATAAAAACAAAACTATTGTTAATGTGTAAATGGAAGACCGAAAATGAGTATGCGTTTTGCGAATCATGAGTGGTATATACGACAACAGTCCAAGACCTTAACAATAATAAAAAAGATGCAAAAAAAAATTAAAAAATAGCACAGATTTCTTTATCATCTATGTACAACCCAATATAAAACATCATATAAAATTTTTCTCTATTCACTCTTAACATTTTTAATCTTCATTTTCGGTTCATTCACTTGCCTTATAATACATCTTGCGGTGTAGCCCATTCTTCATTACTAAAATTAAAAGAGAACGAATAATTAACATTTAAATAAACAATGATTAAATTAAAAGCTCTTAGAAGCAGAGAAGCAGTTGCAAAACTTTCATAAGCTTCAAGAAAAAGATAACTAGGAAGGCCAACGTTAACGATATAGCTTGTACGAACTTGATATATATCGACAATTATTCATGCAGCGCAATTAATTTGATGCCGTCACTTCGCTTCGATGATTGAAAGACGGATCTCGCAGGTACCTTTCGTGATATCTTAGCCCGTGGCTGCCTTCGTTGCTGTACGACGAGTACATTGGGAGTTCCAGTAAAGATTCGCGGAAGTTCGGTAGGATGTAGATCCACGCCTTGGTTGTAGCACCGGCCTGGAAGATGAGAAAATGAAGTTTTTTAATTCAGTAGTGTTTAGTTACTTTTTATTTGCGTAATAAGTGGAAGGCTGAATTTGAAAGATAAATTCATTAGTTTTTAAATATTAATAGAAGAGTTAATTTTTAGTGCAAGAGTCTTACGTTTTCAAAAGTTGCACCGTTTTTAATTTCGCTTTCTGGCGCAATAAGAACGTCTTCCTCTGTACGAACATAAAAGTCGGGATGTTCTTCTAATTCGTCCAATTTTTTTAGCATCTTTGAGTCGACATCGTAAATTTCACCAACAATTTGCTAAAAATAAAATATAAGCATACCGATATAACGTAATGAAATTGGAAAAATGACGATTTTGCTTACTACTTTTAATATAACTACTATTGAAAAGTAATTGTTAAAATAAAAAAAATATTCAAAAAAATATAACTTTTTTAAAGATGCAATTTTTTCTATCAATACACAACTAATCTCTTAAACTCATATAAAAATAAAATTCCCTTGTTATAAAAAAAAAAACAAATTAATTAACTTCTTTTAACTTATCAAATCTTAAAATCAAAGTAAACAATCAATAAATCCAACCGCTCCACAATACACCCACAATCGTTATCACCTCGATAACCGCTAATTCAATTTAAAAAAAACCTCATCCCTCGCACATGCGCATATCATTCAAACCAAAGCCCAACCCGCAAGCTCCAACGCAAGCCCCAACCCAAAACTCTCCAAACAAAACTCAAACCCAATCTTACATGTCCGACACCGGGCTTCTTGAGCGTGAAAGGTATATTATACTTGGTAGCGATCACAAGCGGATACTTGTGCTTCGTCTTTCCCAAGCCGGCGAACTTGGCGAATCCATTCTCCGCGTTGGCGATAAGCGCGTGGTTGGGCTCGCCGCGCTTTAGTGTGCCGTAAAGGAAGACGCGAGTCAGAGGACACTTGAACAGGTTTTCGTACATGTCGACCGGGGATCGACGGATTAGAGACGCGACTGGGAGGCGCGAGTCGAAGCTGCATATGGGAGAGTTCGGCGCGCGTCACGTGGCTACTCCCACCGTGGTTTGAATGTTATCGGGATGATGCGGTGAGGTTTGAGAGATAATAGGTGCGCGTGATGGTTGATGCTTTGTGGAGAACGGAGATTTTTAATGTAGGAGTGCAGATGGTTTGGTGGGGGAAAGAAAGATTTTGGGGTGTTGAGGGTGGGTAGAGCGATGCAGAGATCGTTCGATGTTTTACGGTTTTATGATGGATTTAAGTACTTGGCAAGTGCGAGGCTTCGACTGAGAGAAGTGGAAGATAGCGATTTGAGAGCTAGTTTGGCGAGAAGCTTTGAATAGAACGATTTTTATTGTCACTAGAGGACGCAGTGGACGGTTTGCGCGCAAAATTTGTTTACAATGTGCAGATAGATGTATACGAGAGAGTTGTTTTAAGATTTTTTGATGAGGCTTTGATTATCTAATTTGATAAATACTTTATTTTTATTTAATCAAAAACTGCTTAGATAATCAAAAATTATTTCTTCTATTGAGATAAAAAAGTGTTTACTTTATGTTAATTAATTTTTAGATAAAAGTTACACTTACTATTCTTTATCAAATTATAATTTCTGGCTTAACGATGATAAAAAGTAGAATGTAATTATCGATATTGCAATCCGTATACATTATTTAATAAACATATTTCACCAGGTTTATGCTGACAATAAAATTAGATTTTTTCCAGTAAGAAGTATTAATAAATAAAAGTATATTAAATATTTTTTTATAAATACAAATTATTTAAGGTAAACCAGGGCACAGTTTGTAACATTGAAAATAAGGTGCAATAGAGAACGGAATGTGGAACAACTGTTAATAAAAATCTATTCAAGCGAATAGTTGAATTCAACTGAGCACAAAGCATATTTAATTTAGTCTTTTTAACCGTTTTTAAATAAAACTTCTTCTAATATAAGTTTTATATAATATTACATTATAGTCCTTAAAAATGGTTTCTATTACTCTCATAATTTAAGTACTTATTTTATATAGAAATACAAGAAATACTGTATTTGACAAATTAGTAAAATTAGTCTCTTAAAGAATCATTTTTATCGTGTAACTTTTTACAAAAAAAAATTATATATTACATTAATTTTTAGTAAAAATTATTAATATTTATTTATTAATAGCAGAGAATGATAGCAATTATAAAGCTTCTATTTTTTAAATTACAACAATTTCTGTATTTGGTGTAATTTTACATGCACGTAAAATACACCACAATCTATACTTATATGAATATAGGTAACGGAGATTAACAAAGAATGGAATTTCAATGTCAAATCAGTTCAGTAGGTTTCGCGGTCATGAATGTACGTGAATCAAGTAATCAGGTATACAAAATGATATTTCTATAACAAAAACCAGATTAATTTTAATTAGAAAATTTTGTTACGTTTTTTCATTTTAAATTTATATTCAACTTTTTGTTGCAATATTAAATTAAAATATAATTTTTAAAAAAATTAGTTTTAGTTACTTCCCTAGGTAACTGATATGATGATCCATTTCTCATGTTCCCGAAAAATTAACGTTTTATATAATTTAATAGTGCGCGGGAGTTCGGAAGAAACAAATTAAATAATAAACTCGAGAAAATTGAATTAAACAAATAGCCGAATATTTTTACATGTAATTAATATTCTTTACTTTATAAATAATAAAAATTAAAGCGAAACCAAAAAGAATAATATCATTATGATTTATAAAAAATATTTTTTACAGAATCAATATGGAACGTTTGATATTAGTTTTATATATCTTACTAGTTAGGCATGGTAAGTGATTCGATGAACTTGTAATATGTATACCAATATTATTTATTTTTACAATGTTACCAATTAATTTCGTAAAAAGCATCTATAGCCGTTAGCAGTACATATGATAAAGTAGCATATATATTTATTTAAAATCTTGACTTTTTACCCTCTCTTTAATAGCAAAGTGTTCAATCCTCAACGGCGAGAATGCAAAAGTGATTGATTATCCTTATCAGGCCTACGTACTTCCAAGTAACACTGCAGCTTTGTGCGGAGCTTCAATCATTCACAAGCGCTGGCTTCTCACAGCAGCACATTGCGATTTCACGTAAAATTCAAGACTATATACCTATATAAGCACATAATGTAATTGCTGCAATTATATTTTATTGATCGATACTATAAGATTTTTCGTACACAGCATGAACAATACACTCAGTGCCTTTGTCGCAGTTGGCGGGGATAGAGTATTTAGTCTCGAAACGGATTATTACGAAATTGAAAATTTTATATGTCACTATGGATGGGTGAGTTGTTTTTTTATTCAATTATTTGCAATTTGGTGTTAAGTATGATAGTAAACCGTTTTCAAGAAGATAAATACTGACTGGTTTTTATTAAAGGTCAGAAATTTTCAAATAAGATAATAACATAAAATAAAATATTTGTGCATATTTGAAAAATTAAGAGAACATTTTTCTCTTAATTTTTTTATAAAGATAATATATTTTCGTTCAATTTATTTCTTTATAAGCCATTTGTAAAAAAAACTTTGTAACCATTATTATTCTAAGTAAAATTGCTCGTTTTGTTATATTTTTGCTGTATTTCTACCGTGCGTAATTATCATGTTGCATGAAGCAGAAAAAGGAAAAAAGGATATTTTTATTAATTAGAAAAATAATTCATAATTAAGTTCAAGAATTTTTAAGATATATTTGTTTGGGATATTAATTAAAATAGAAAATAAGATCGCAAAAGTAGTTATTTTTCTACGAAATTTTTAAAAGTAAGATATAAGTGAGCAAATTATAATCCGTATTTAGTTTTTGAACTCTGTCACTTATAATAATTTAAAATTTATTTCCAAACCACCCGATATTATTGCTTAGCCAACATTTAAATAACAAATTTTTAAAAAGATTATTTTTCCTAAGATTGTATAATACATGGCCCTCAGTACTTAAGTTTTTCTTAATTTATTAATACAATAATTAAAATAAATTGTTAATTTTAAAAACGAAGGGAACATTTTTATCATTTATTATTTTTTAAACTGTAATGCTTGCACCCCAATGTAGCTTTAAAAGTTCTGCTTGAAAGAAGGAATCAAACTATTGACGCATAGTTCGATCGGTACTAATCAAACTCGTGAGATGCTGTTACTTACGGATACACCGTAATTCTTCACTGAACCTATACTTGCTGTCAGGCCTCTTGAGACTATTCTTCTATTTTATTTGCTAATTTACTAAATATAAGCGCTCAGTTAAAGAGTGAGCCATATTATTCGTAATTGATATTTTTAGGAAACTGTATGGTTAGGTATAGTAATCACATTATTACAATCTAATATATAAAAGCTCATTGCTCCTTTTTAATTGTTTATTTTATACACATTCTTATTTATTTGAAATAGCATCAATTCTATGACCAATTTATCACAAAACTTTTTGCTTTATAGAAACGCTATCAAACAAATAATTTAACAACGTCAAGCTTTGTAAAACTATATTCTATACCACTATTATAAACAAGACCAGTAATAGCATTGCACTTTTATTAGTTTACAGAGCTAGTGGTGGGCCATATTTCGTTCTGAACGATGTTTTGACACCCATTATCTTCTTTCATAATGCAATTACTGACAGTTACTAACAATTATATATATTTAATTCATTTTTAGAATCTGAATAGTTTGTACCATGATATAGCACTTGTACGCGTGAAGAATGATATTCAGTTTAACTCGAAGGTTAAATCAATAAAATTACCAAGAAATAATTTTAACAAGTACAGAAACAATTTGGCAGTTTTGACTGGTTTTGGAAAGCCTAGCGTGAGTATCTAATACAAGCTGCAATACGTAATTGTGTAGAGTTTAATGTGCATTTATGCTTCAATACTACAGTGTAAGACACGGGAACAGCCGTCAAAACTGAGATTTATGAAAGCTCGAGTAATAGGACAGTATGAATGTAGTAAATATCATCGATTTATTAAGGATAATCACATGTGTACTTCGAATTTTGGAGGTCAAGAGATCGGTGCTGTAAGATGTTACTTTTATAATATTTTATAATTAATTGCAAATAATTTGAATTTTATATAGTCTTTAGTGTTATTTAAGCGGACAAAGAAAATTTGAATAATTGTTAATTTTAATTTGAATCATATAGACAACAGTTTTTAATAGTTACTTATAATAATTATTGACAGTTATTCCTATGAACCAAGATCGCCTTGAAAACATAAAGAATAATAGTTTATTGTCACATCGTTTGAATTATAACTTCTTAAGCGAAATGCATCATAAATGGCACTACGTCTTTCTTAATGTTTGTAACGAAGTTTGTAATTATTTCTTATCACAGGGTGACTCGGGGGGACCGGTCGTCGTTGGTCAAGTTCAAGTGGGAGTTGTTAGTATGGGTTCTTGTGTTTTTGGAGTACCAAATGTTAATACTAGAGTCTCTTTTTTTCTTCCATGGATCAAGTACCAATTGAATTTATATTTAGACAAGTTGCCGTACAAATGAACTTGAATTTCTAACAGCGCTTTCATAATCTCATTTATACAAGAAAAATATACAAGGAAAGAAACAAAGACGATTGAATACGAGGACGTAATAAACGTATTATACATGGAATATAATTGAGATAAAGGAGAGTCAACGTGTCAGCCAGAGCGTTAGCTTGGCCACATAAAGGTGCAATGTTGAAAAGTTCGTGTATCACAAATATTTTTTTATAAGTTTATATGATATCAGACTTAACGGATTGTTGTTGTTGCGTTTTAATAAACACCGTTATTACGTGTATTGTGTGTGATATCCAATTTTGTGTGATCTATGCACGGATATTACTACATGTATCATAAGAAATTGAAAGTGTAATATTTTTACGTGTAGTAATGATTACACGTACTAATGAAAAAAAATTTCTTTGTATTTGTGAATATAAATATAAAAATTCCATTATGTACAATATAAAAAACTGTAAGATTATATTTTCAAATATTTTCACTGTATAATATGTTTTATCAGAATTTTCTCTCTACACATACTTAGGAAACATGTAAATACAAAATAAAAATATAATCGGAATTAGCAAATATTTCTTAAATGCACCTATACATTGGGAAATAACAATCATAATTTTGAAGGTTTTAATTTTGTTACTATTTTTTTATTTATTTCTTGAAAGACTTGCTTTTTTATCTTATTAGCGTTTTATTATACCCGTGATATGTATTTCTATGTATAAGATAAAATTAACTGCTAAGAGATATCAGTATTGTATATCACCGTTACATTATACCATCGTCAAACGGTCACGGTATGACTTATTATATTTTTTAATTTATCTAAACTAAAAATCATTTGATCAAAGACTTAAGTTTTTAAATAAAAATCCATGTTTTGAAAAGAAATTTCTGATTTTCCCTAACTTGTTCCAGACTACTATTAAAATTCCTGTTTTCTAGAGAATTTTAGCTTTTCAAATTGGCTGATCATCCTGAAAGAGCAAACTTTAGATGTTTCTAGGTCGAATCTATAATTATGAAATTCAAGTCAGTAATGTGGTAGAATTCTGAGTACATTGCTTCATGGATGATCACTAACTAAAATATGTAGATTCCAGGGATTGCCCTATACTCTGGAAACTTTAGGATCATTTAAATGACCAGAGTGAGGCGTTCCGATGTATTTTTGGTGACCTAAACTCAGTTCGTACCTGTATCCAGGAACTTCAACTTCATAAAAAAGTATAATAACAAATTGTTTAAGAGTGTTGCTTGAACTGGGCAGATGGGCCAGGATCTCAACAGAGCTTTTGACAAAATCACGAGGGTGACAACCAGCAGGGACTTTCTTCCTGGAGTATAAATACTCTTCAGATCTGATGCCGTGCTAACCAATGACTACGGAGGCGCTCAGAGTGGCAATTTTCAGAGTTAAAGTGAGAGGTACCGGATTCAGACGGCTTGTCGATGTTTTTGCTCTGATTATTGCCCCCGGCCAGCATAGACTATTGTACCAATTTTTCAATGACCTTCTCGGATCTCAGTTCCTGATGGCTGGAGAGATTTTGTTGTCAACTTTATTCCCAAAAGCTGTGATAGTGAGTTCAGATTCTTCGCCTTGGCCAAAAATGTGTTGAAAACGATGGCGGATGTGAAACGATTTTCTCTAGTGGGTAGACGGAGAACAACAATCTATAACAAAAGACAAAGGAAAGAAGGTGGGTATTATGAACTTAGGTGTTTCGGACAATGAGAATGCTACCAAAATAGAAAACATCTATCGACATCATATTATACAATGGCATATATCAGGGAGATGATTGCCTTACTTTACTTTAGACTTGGCATAGTTTAGTTAAGTTTAGTTTACATTAGACAAGATTATGTTTAAAAAATTTGTAGTTATAGTTTTTGTTTTTCTTTGGAGAAGACGTTTTACTGAAACTATAATCCCGGTTTACTCATAAAATTAAATTGGAACAGTTTATATTCTAAAGTAAAAGTGAATAGTTTGTGAAAAATAAATAAGATACACTAATGTTTTCTTGCACTTTAAATGCATACATAATTTATTGTAACTTACAAAATTAAAATTACAGATAAAATACATATATGTATATAATGCCGGATGATCTGACACCGTGACGCGCATAAATGGCTTCCTATACATATCAGGACGCTCATCATACGGCCAGCGCGAATGCGCGCTACGTAAAAAAAATAAAACGACCAGCGCAAAGTAGTCATCGCCGAGCAGACCTGATGCACAACTCATCCGTCGACCATTAGAACGAATCGTGTTGTGGTGAAACACAATTCGTAAGTCCGCTACAGATGACCGATTGTCAGAGTCGACTTGACGATGGGCTACATATCGTTTTTAATACAAATATATAATATTCGTATATTAGGGCTGGCTTTAATTTTACTTTCTTTGTATTTCAATTTCACTAGTCGTGAATTGATGCCAAATTTGAATAGTAACGAAAGCTATGAACTTGGTTGATTTAAAAATATTCCGAAATAATAGGATCGCCAGCCCTAATAAAAAATCTTGAACGTTTCCTCCTTGGGTAAGGCTGTGGTCACCGTCGCATATATACCTGTATACACTTTTTACGGAGAATTGGACCAAGGAGAGAAACTAGCCTGGCCCTGTTTGGGCTCAATCACAGATTTCCGATACAGAAGTGACATTTTCTCACCGCTAGCTACGCTTTCATCTTCATTGATCAGTTAATATTTACAAGTTGCTTCTGAATCGCAGGTACGTTGCGTTAACATTCACTATCCTTTCATTATGCATCCCTTAAGCTGCATGACTCTTTGTTTTATAATAAAGGATGCTTACGATCATATTTTTATCTAGATTTAAACCTTTTCGCTTGCGTATATTTTGATTCCGTTACGTCAAATGTTCCATTGGTTTTCCATTAACGGCTGATGTAAGCTCTGAAAATCCGTATGATTCCGTTTCATATTGAGAAAAAGACGTAACGAGAGAGACGCATCGACTTATGCGTTGGATTTGTCGTTATCGGTGAGCGTTGTGACGCCGGAAGTCGTGGAGACTGCGTCACCGCCACTTGGTCCATCTCCAGCGCAAGCCAGCGATGGGAATCTTGCGAACAGAGCAGCTCTGTATTTCGGATGACTGGAAAAAGTAAGAATACAATATGTAGTAATTTGTTTTATGAAATGTTAAGTTAAAAGTAACGAGAAATAATTCTCTAAGTATATACGCATATTTAAAAACAATGAATTGAAAGTTCAAAGTACCAAAAATAGTTGAGTTAAAATATATTTACCTTATGCCGTAGACAATTGGATTGTAAACAGCGTTCGCCTTAGCGAATACAGATCCCCAGATTGTAAATAGAGGCGTCAGCTTCGCGAGACTGAAAATACCAGCCCAGTTGATGATCAGATATGGCGTCCAGGCCATGAACCACAGAGAGATTGTCATTAGAGCAACCTATTCGTAATCAGTATTGAGTTTTTATGTTTTTACAGATTTATTGTATAAAGATAAGTAATTTTCACCAACCTTTGCAAGTTTATTCTCTGCACTTTGGGAATCTCCCTGCCTTAGAGAAGCAACGTTCATTTTCTTAGCCTGTTCGCGCATGTTTTTCTCGTGAGCCGATACAGCGCTGATGATAAAGTAGTAACTGTAGCAGATGAGCAAGAGTGGGAAGAAGTACACGAAGAAACTGTACACGACGATGTAAGATCTTGATAACCAGTCCTTGGTGAAATAGTCTGTGCCGCAGGCTGTCAAATTGCCCTCTGGTACATAACTGGAAATAAAATACAAAACGATTAGTTAAGTTAAATCATGAAGTAATAACGTTTTTAATGAAATTCAAAAACATCCTTACCGGTTCCAGCCGAACATAGGCGCAAAAGTCCAAATAGCTGCGAACATCCATATTCC
The DNA here is from genome assembly GCA_900480035.1 of Eupelmus urozonus. Taxonomy (NCBI): domain Eukaryota; kingdom Metazoa; phylum Arthropoda; class Insecta; order Hymenoptera; family Eupelmidae; genus Eupelmus; species Eupelmus urozonus. The sequence continues at coordinate 1,915 of UELX01000058.1, read as the reverse complement.
AAGTATACGGAGAAGGGAACCGTTAATGGTTAAGGGTTTTGCTGATAGACCTTTGACGATGACATTGTATCGATCGAAGGCAATCATACACATTGTCCAAATTGAGCCGCATCCGAAAATGGAGCCACATAATGCGTAAATTTCGCACATTAGAGGACCGAACACCCATGTTTCAAAATAGCAATTGATCACCTACAAAATAATTTGCCAATTGTTAATTTGAATTAGGAATTTATCATTTAGTCAAAGGAAGGTATCAATAAAATTGTAGAAAAGTAAAAATTTTGAAATACTTTCGTACATTTAGCTTTTAGAAATTTAATATTATTATTGGAATTGGGCTAATGAAGGCCTTCTTGTATTTAACTAAAAAATTTTATTTCAAGTTTGAAAATTGTCTTGTTTATCTGAATCTTAAGTATGGCTTCAAATTAAGAAATTTATTTAACGATAATGAAAGCTTTATTAAAAATTTAAAGCTTAGTGTATTACCATGGGAGGCGACATGGTGAACATCATGCAGAAGTCGGAGAACGCTAAGTTTATGACGAGTAAGTTGCTGGGAGTTCGTAATGATTTGGTGCTGACGAAAATGAACACGACCATTCCGTTGCCAATGACCGAGACGAGACCCAGGCATCCAATGACGAAGCCAAGGATGCCGTACCAGAGGGGATTCATCGGCGGAAACTGGTACCAGTAGGGATCAATCATGTGGTGGATCTCGGGTGGCGCCTTGTCAACAACTGTTTGGTTATTGAAGCCACCACCGTAACCACCACCATAGCCGCCGCGCTGAGCCATTGCGTTCAGCGTCATAAACATGGGTCCCATGTGTGACGCCATTTTGTTTAATCCTGGAAAAGGGAGGACAAAGGTTTAAATTTAGTACACGATTAAGTAGATTTATCACTGAAGTGTCACGCATGAATATGAATAATAAATAGTTTAAATAATAGAATTCATAATAGTATAATTCGCAACTTCTTAAGAATGAAATATTTGTAAATTATATATACATTATATAATACAACAAAAGTATTTTTTTAAACTTTTGAATTAAAAGTAATTTTGAAATTTAATGATATCATCTGATTGTGTCATGTTTTATTATTAATTTCTTTGTATATATATAGTTAAGTAGATTTCATTAATAATAGCTGATGAAGGTTGAACTTAAATGTACCTTGAGTATAAAAATAGTTTTTATATAGAGAGTTGCGTCATTCGCTTTAATACCATGTTACCTAATTCCTAATTTACAGGATATTTTTTTAAGGCTTCTGCTAAACGGTTTTGCTACTGTTTTCTTAATATTTAGATCTTTTAGACATGCACTTCCTCATTGCTTATAATTTAATATTTCAATGGATATAGTTATGTACTATGTTTCTACTAAATAAAAGTTAGAAGTAGGATCAAGAACACACCTTAAAGTTTCAATTTTAACAATATAAACCTTATTCTCCTCAAAGTGAACATGTTTAGTACAACTTTTTCTTTGGTTAGGCCCTAAATAATTTTTAATAAATAATTGAAACGTGACATAGCATAGGGCTATGAGATGAAGTTTTTTGAGGTTTTTCCTATATCTTGGACAAAGTATTGCTGTGACATTAATTAGACATCGTCTAATACATTTAGATTTAGATCGTCAAAATTTTGGTGATGAATTAAGATCTTGCTGATGCATTATAATATTTATTTATTTTTGTTGAAATTAAAATTGTCTAATATGTACACACTATATTTTTTAATGTATGTTAGATGAGGTAATTACGAGATATAATGTAATATACCTTGAATCCTGTTACCAATTCCTTCATTGACTATTTATTGTTTTAACCTTTAGAGGGCCGGAAAACCACTATAGTGGCTCGACCTATGATGGGCACTTTGTCAATGACCAATCCAT